>DWGJ01004634.1:0-11377 GCA_018246895.1 Aspitha aspitha aspitha | reverse complement strand
GCGGTCTTATCGCTTAAAGCGATCTCTTCCAGACAACCTTTTGGTAATTGACAGAGATAGAAAATAGAAAGATAAGATAGAAAATAGAAAGATAAATATGGGATAACATGGAGTTATTGAATTACATTATTATAATTAGGTACCTATATTGAAACAGCATTTATTACAACATAAATAAACCCAGGATTTACATATTTGACTAAATATTGGTAATATGCATTTGTTAAAATCAGGGGCGTAGTATAATTTTACTACTTGTAGGTATTATTGATATGGAATCACAAATTTAATAGGGAATCACATCAAAAAGGATAATATTGAAAACCAAAAGTTTGCCGTTCTTTTAATTATTACGTAATAGAGCCTCTCAAAAGTTCCATTTGATACCGACTTCTGTTTAAGCCTTCGCGTGAAAATAAATCGAATTCATGCAATATATATAAAAAAGTATTAGTCTATAAGTAACTAGCTGCTACCCTCGGCTTCGCCTGCTTGGTAAAATAATTCATTTTGTTGACAAATGATACTGATATTTCAATAAAACGTGTTTTTCAGTGGAAATAAGATATTATTCTGTGAAAAAAGTAGCCTACGCCACTCTCCATAGCAAAGATCACATCGGTCCGTTGCCGAGTTTTATCGTGACAGAAGGATAAACAAACACTTTCGCATTTACAACATTAACATGGATTTTCGAACGTTGAATCGCTGTCGTTTTGGAATGTTTTGATTATGGAGCATAAGCGCCGAACAATACCTAATATAAGTAGAAATCTTGGGATCACATGTAAACATTTATACATACACACACTCACTTATTTCTAATAGAGATAGGCAAATACATTGTTTTCAACTACATTTCTGGTCTACTTATTTCGTTTTTTTTACTTGAACTATGTAGGCATATTGTAAAAAAAAAATCTATTTTGTTCGTATTTTTGCTTATGCAGGGCGATTCCGAGATAGAGCAACATGCACTAGTATTCGCCATATAAATTTATGAGTTTGCGAGAACTTGTTCATCCATATGAAAATAAAATGGTCGAATAAGCTTCATGAATATTTTATTAACCTATTATATACTGTACAATGCGTACTATAGATTGATGCGCGTGGTTTACACGGGTTTTATGTATATACAAAGATTGTGATTATAAGTTAATTGTAACGGCAGTTTATGGATGTCGATCAAACCTTTGGTGTGGCTATAAACTGTTCATTCGATTTTTAAAATAGCAATTTTTTTTAACTTTGCAAATATGAAATGAAAGTTGGTGTAAAAGGATTATATATTTCAGTTGCAATAAAAATATGAACGTGCTTAAAGAAGTAAATTTATTTATATGACTGCAAATCTTAGTATCTAATTAGTACGATTATGCAACAAATATTGGATTAAGTCCATAAGGAGATTCGCTTTGAACACGCACATTGGATATTTGTTCCTACAGTATTCTTCTTTCCTATAAAGCCGTCCGAAATGGTACGCTTTCTTGAACACTTCCAGAGAAGATTTGTCTTCGTCCCGCGGTTCTAAGCTGAAAAAAAATACTATTATTATTTTTGTTTTATAGCACGCAAAAGATTCGCTTTTAAACTAATCATCGTATATTATAATTGACGTACAACAAATCCAGTCATTACAAAATCAAAATCGACACACAAAATTACAATCTTAGTAACAGTAAGCCTTGACAAATGAAGCGTTTTCTAGTTCTAGCACTTAACCAGCGCTCTGGACTGTAGCCTAAAATCGCATTGGGGTAGGAGAGCAATATCTATCAGGAAATTAGTAAAATAGAAATCAATGTTGCTTCATGAATAATGTGCTTTTAAAATACTGTATTAGCCTATTAATTTTAGGATTATAAAATGATTAGTTAATTTCGGGACAGCGTAACGCTATCGCTATACGTATGACTCTTGTTTCATTGCAGTCCATTGTTCGTTAATTCTACGTCATGAACAGATTTACATAATGTATCCAAATTGCTTTGCATTCCAAATTGTTACGCATATGATATTAGGGGCGGCCAATAAATCTGTTCCAAAGTTATATTACTACTGGCTATTGCTGGTTTAAAACATTAAACGTTGATATACGTTTATAAATAGATAACTCTACTAAATTTAAATTCAAGTTCAATATAATACTATTGTTTACTTTACACTGTAAATAATATATACAAACGACATTCATAAGAACACGGAAAAACTTACAACTACAAAGCGCAATCCTATCGCTAACATCTCTACAGGATTGTGTAGAGCCAGGAGCAGAAATAAGCAGAAAAGGGGAGAAACTGTACGATTATAAGACTTTGATGATTACGAAAATTTCACAAAAAATGAATAAATATAATTATTGCAAAAACATTATTGCACACTAGCAAAAACTAGACCGCAATTTACTGCTGCTAAAAGTTTCTTCAAATGGAATATCCAAACACCAATAAATCCATCAATTTTTTGCTAACCAAGTGAATACAAAATTTCAGGAGCCGCAAAATGGTCCCTAATAGGTGGTTATGTTTTGCGTTCTCGTAGTATCCACAAGCCGTGATCGCTAACTTCAAACAACAGGCCCGCTAACTCCAGTAAGTACCGGCTAAAGTTTCGTTGAGTTAATAGAAGTTTATTCGTCTGTTCGTTTACGGCTAACAACTTACCGATTACTTAACAATTGAAGTGAAGAAACTTGGAAACATTAAACAATATGAAAGGCAAGAAATTTGGCTTCAGCAGATTATTAGGTGTTTACGAGAATTACGAGTGCGCTAATAAACTAATATAAATTTTATTATTCACTTAGCCGCGACTTCGAACACGCGGTTAAAAAAAAAAATTTATTCGCACGTCATTGCACGTCACCATTGTTGATCATAAAGAGGCCCTAATTATACGTAAACAATTTTATTCTAGTGTATTAAAAACAATTTGACGGAAATTTCCTGTACGAGTCAGTAAGATGAATTACATTTACTTGGTAAATTTAATTTAGTTCAGTACGTTTTTCAACTCCTGGCAATATTTACACCTACGTATCTGTTTTGCTGTTTGTAAAATATGTTTGTATGGTCCTGATATTCCGAGTAAAAATCTAGGTTGAGTACCGAGTAAAGAGATGATGCTCTAGATTTTGTTTTAAATCCCCTTAGTAAGAGGAACACCATCTATTTAGATTTCATCATAAAACTTACGTTATTCACAGCGATTCATTCATAAGTCAGGGGACGATAGAGGTGCAAATATTTGAATGCTATTTCGCTCCGTTCCGTGTCCGTGCCGCCAATACAAAAGAGGTGGAATATGCGCGACATTTTTTTACTGTACATTGGACGTGTTTCCGCGAAAACCAAAGATTTTAGAGACTTGTTTCATAGCGGACGAGCCGCGAAAGCATCGCATAGCGTAAGTACAGCGACAACAGGCTATTTAACAGGCCTTTAGGAAATATGACCGATAAAGAATCAATATACGAAATCGTTTAATCGTGCATCACGCGC
The DNA here is from genome assembly GCA_018246895.1 of Aspitha aspitha aspitha. NCBI lineage: Eukaryota > Metazoa > Arthropoda > Insecta > Lepidoptera > Hesperiidae > Aspitha > Aspitha aspitha. The sequence continues at coordinate 7,871 of DWGJ01004634.1, read as the reverse complement.
CGAGACCATATTTATCTATCTTGTTTTCAACGACCAGTATGATAGAACAGTTACTTGTAAAGCATACTTACCTCATAGCATCTCAGGATACTTTAATATAACATTTGCTTACTGCATCTTTCAAGAAGCGCAAATGCGATTGCTGATATTTGAAATAAAAAATAGGTATTCGCAGTCAAAGCAACATAAAGTCATTTTGTAGACAAACAACAATAAATTTTTCTCAAAGGCTGCTTTGCTTAGTCATTCATATTCTATTTGATTTCGATTGAATGATGAATAAGGTTTGAGGAATTGATACTGTTCAGTAACTATAGTGGTTGAGATGATGACTTCATACCTAATCGTAAGATAAAATTTCACATGTTATATATTTATAGGAAAAAACCGAATAAAACCATGAGCATTTTAGACTTAGGTAGGCGTGTGCATTCTGCCAAATCGTACTTGATAAACAATGAGATCCAGAGATATCGTAGTCCAAGAGATTACGGAAGGAGATCGGACTCTAATAGCAGAATAATTAAAGACTTGATATTGATGATTGTGAAACATGTGATTTTTTCTTTCATATATGTAGACGATATACAAGATAATGTCTTTTCTTGTTATCTTATATAAGCATTCATTGGTCCTAAACGTACATACATCTATCAGTTCCCGTGTACGTTAAAAAATAATTCGTACAAAAACAGCGCCTAACGATTACAATCCCCCTTCAGCGGAAGCTGAGTCGCCCTTTTCGACGATCGAGAGTTTTTAGTGTTTTGTTATTTGTCTCATTTGTTTTCTTACAACTATTTATTGAGTGGATGAAGTGGAGCTGATTTTCGTGACATTAGATTACACTGTTTTCTAAGACGTGCGAACAGCACTTGGCCAGCGTAGTTAAGTGTACTCTATCGTGAGAAGAGAACAGTGTTGGAAAAATGAATAACAAAAACGATTGATAAATTCTTTATTAATCATGATACAAAACTGTCAATTGTAAAATAAAGTTCCGATATATATTAATAAATTAATGTGAAAAACAAACTTTTTAAACACAAGCTTTTACTTTCATTTGATGTACATAATGCACTAGTCCGGAAAAAAAAACAAGTTCGCCATCTTGCATGATCCGCCATATTGGAATTAGAATGACGTCACATAGTTAAGGATGCATCGTCATCTAGATTAAGCGTGTGTACCAAATTGTAGCTGAATCAGTTAAAGATAACTGGTCTAAAATTTAGTCGCAAGGTTCCCGCTCGGATAAACATACATACCAAGTTAATAAAAAGCTTTTGATAAAAATGTTCGGTATTTGTCAATATTCTTTTATCGCTCACTCGTGCAATGTGTGTAAATGAATGTGCGACTAGGTCGTGAGTCGTGAGCAGCTTACTACGCGGTACATTTTGTGAGCTTTGTCCAAAGTCACTTTTGCAAATACATTATCCTCTTACCCATTTGGTAGTCTGGATATTAAAATAGACTAACTAACTAACTTTACGTGCAACGGTCTTGTGAGAGGTAATTAATTTTTAAATCCGTTAGTCAACGGCACTTGTAATAATTTCCTGGATTCAAATTTACTATTAGCCGCGAATATTTTCTCCACTTGTCCGTCGGGGTCGATTAAAATATAATAACAACGTACTATGCACTAGTTTTGCTTTTGTAACCTTTAGTTTCTTCGTAAATAAAACAATACCTTTGTGAAAACAGTTCTGTAACGTTATGTTTAAATGAGCAGTTTACTAACCAGTCATTCGGTTTTACTCATTATTGATTCAGTATTATGTGGTTTGGGATTTGTCTGTCGCATTTACGTAATAACTGAAAACACTGTTAATACGAAATTTACCTACAAGAAGCATAACTTTGTACGTAGAAGTTATTTGTGTGATTCGCAAGATAGAGTAGCTTTGATTACCAAGTTTTACCTTGTTAATGTTGAAACTAAGATTATGTACGCGTCAAGGCCCCCGAGTAGTGAGTAAAGTTTCGCTGTTAATTTGAAGCGGGGATATGTGCGCGCGTCAACTGTTTGGTTTTTACAAGTTTTTATTAACTTGGTATGTATGTTAGTCCGGGCGAGAACCTTGCGACTAAAATTTAGACCGTTAGACCCTTAACCGATTTAACTGAAATTTGGTCATGTTATTCTGGATGACAATGCATGCTTAGCTATATGACGTCATTCTAATTCCAATATGGCGGATCGTGCAAGATGGCGGAACTGTTATTTTTTCTGCACTACCACACTATGGGTGTCAAATGACAGGAGCTTGCTGAGGAAAATACGAAAACTTTATTCTTTGTAGGGCATTTCAATCAAAGCTTGTTTTTAAAAAGTGTTTTTAACATTAATCTACGAGTATTCTACTTATATTTATATGCTCTACGATTATGTATGCCTACCCATCACGCGTTCAAAACAGGAATTAGGTATATATTTATGTAAATTATAAAGTAAATAACATTTTATAGCTATTGATTTTGTTTAATGATTAAGCACACCGGAGATTGCGTCACTAAATTTGTGTGAAATTTTGTACATAGGTTTCGCTTATCTTATATTGGATTTTATATAATGGATAGAATATTAGATGCTCTGAAAGGGGTCACGTTCTCTTTTACTGTTTTGTATGTGTATTATCTAAAGAGTTCACATTTTGTACGCGCGTGGCTTCTTGTATGTTTAAGCCCGCCCACCAATACGTTTTCCGCATTCGGATCATTCGGATATCGTATACGCAATTCGAATTAAACATTTCGTACGTGCAGCTCACATATTCGATATTATCCGAACGGAATGTGATATAACGCATGAAGACGTGTGTGAACTGATCCGACATATTGCGAAAGTCTAATGGATTGGAGCAAAACGTCTTCCACGTGATCTCGAAAGTTCTGGTCAAAATATATTTTTACTTGTAGAAATAAGCCGATCTTCACGAAACAAGAAACTACTTCATTAAAACTGTAGCACAAGTTCAACGAAATCTAAAACAATAGGTACAAAAATATTGCTAAGTATAGACTGTTTCATTTTTAATAATGACATTTGTTTGTTATGCTACGGATTCTTCTTGAAACGTATTTTAACGAATATAAAAAAAAGATTATTTTCCTACTTTCTTTCCGTTTCGAAGAACGTTGAAAGGCTTCGTTATGAGTGTAAGGAGATTATTTAAAAAAATGAATTAAAAAGTAACATGAGGTTCTCGACAAATTGAAAAAAAGTAGCGCATTTGAATAAGAAATGTATTTATTTCGTCAGATAGCACTTTAGCCTTGCTCGATTAGGTAAGATAAATTTAGTAATTATATAGACTTTTAAAATGACATATCCCTAGCTATAGCCGTGACATTCCGAGCTTAAAGCTCTTCTACATCGCTTAAAGGTTATTTAAGTTAATGTTATTTAAGTTTTGTGATATCTGCTAAATTAGCTTTCATCCTTCTATAACCAAAAGTAAAGCCGTATCACAGTAACAATAATATTTAGTGATAACTTCACACACGAACAGCTGATTAGGTAACATAGGAAATTAGACAGTCTGTGTTGTAGTAAGCAGCTCATTAAAATAATACACAATTTCACTGCCAGGCAGAAATAATATATGTGCTCATTACACATGTATTTGTCTTAATTGGGAATCGAACCCATGTCACCCTGAGTTCCGCAGACATATGTTGTCTAACTATCGACTGACGAAACTCTCAAAAACAGTGGAAAGATAAATGTAAATAATAATGTACGCAGAAGTAATATGGTGATTAATATTTGAATACAAATTAATCATGGTACATTGGTTTCAAATTCAAATTCAATGATGGCCGTGTTAGTAAGTTTCAGTTAGCTAAATATTTACAAATCGAATCGATGTCATAGTACAGAATACATGTAAATCTAAATATTACAGATTATTACAAATTATTATGTTTATTAAGTGTATAATGCAACGATCAATTTAAATACATACATACCATCACGCCAGGTCCCTAGCGGGGTAAGCAAAATCACCAAGTGCCAAATATTTGTTAATTAAATTAAATGAACAATAGAAATAGGACGGACTCTGTATAGAGGCGTACTTTAAAAGCTTAGAAGTTTAATAAAAATCTCGATGTTAAGTGAAATGAAAGGCTCTAGGGATGCCTCAGAAGAATGTTAATTATGAGACTATTATACTACAAATTGTCTTACGTAAGCATAAATATGAAGCCTCTCCGTACTTCACCGTCGGGCGGCGCCGCCCCTAGATCACAATAAAACAGCCTCGCACATTGTATGGGGTCGTGTTGCAGAATCTTCCTCCACCTGACATGCGGCCTCTGAAATGAAAAATGAAATACGCTACAAGCAAATCTCTCCTTGTGTTTGAATATAAAATATTTTATGTAAGTACACAAATATGAGACGGTATTACTTTAGGTATAAATATTGGAGTATCTGAATGTTTATTTCGCTTTTCCATTTACATACTGTGTAGTATGATTTTAGGACTTCGTAACTTCAGTCGTAAAACAGTATCTTTAGATCACTTGTATGGCCGATTCGTTGTCTCTCTGAGCGACAAAGTTATAAGCCATAGTATACCACGCTGGCCACGTGCAGATTGGCATATTCAACACGTCACAAAATATAATGTTCTTTATAACATGTCTAAAGGTTGCAGGTGGCATCTATGTAGATGTTTTCCTTTACAAATATAGTAAGTGATATTTAATTTTAAAGTTACAGAATGAACGTTTTTTTTATAGTCAGATAACTGAGCCGGGATTTGAACATAGACCACTTAGTGGGAGACTGAAATTCAAACCACTGCTTTCCAGATTGTATTACTGATTTAACAAATCACATAATATAAACACATTTTGCTTTCAGTATAGTACATAACAACCTTATCAAAGGAAAATATACAGTACTTTTGTAGTGTTCAGATGAATTGTTCGATTTAATTTTGATAAAAACATTACAACACTTTTCTAATATGGGAACGGTTATAAATAAACATGCGTACAGCCGGTCAAAGGCCCTTTATGTTGATTACAGGTCTTATATTTCCATCCATAGAATGTTTCCTCGTGAGATAATAATCCTTTTTGCTACCCCTGTCTTCACACCGAAAGTTTTTTAAGTTTCTTTATTTCACTATCTCATTTCACTCTTATGCGGGTTGATTTTAAAAAAATATGCTGAATAGAATATTATTATATCGATGAGTACATAGAGTTATTCATTCATAAAGTTAATTAGAGTTATTAGTGGTCTTTTAAAAGTAGTCTGACTAACCAGATTTGACTAGCGTGGTGGCCTAGTCTGATGCTTATTATAACAGGAGGTCAACGTGGGGATAGTCAAAACGTTGGAAAAAACAGAGTAAGATTGAGATTGACGATAAAATCTGCTAATATCGCATTTAATATTAATATGGATTTATTTATGAAAGACATTTAAAGACAATGTCGACAAATGTAATAATAATATAATTAAAAATGGGTGTAATTTACCAAACATTTACGCTGAAACCTCGCGAACATATCTTATTTTGATATCTGTATAAAATAGTTACAGGAAGTCCAATATGATAAAATAAAGACATCTCCCAGCAAAAGGATAATGATGATATGCCAATCGCAAATGGACGGGGATAAATGCCCGCCCGGGAACTTCAATAGCCAATCACTCTGCCAAATCATTTTGTCCCGAATTTGCACGATTCTCCCTAAATAGTACGTTTAAAAATGCTTCACAGATGACATGCAGGTAGATGTTAGGTCAAGAATAAAATTTTATGTGATACGTAATCATAATATGCAGTGCTTTTTAAATAGGGCATTGCAAATCTTCTTTTCAACCTTATGTAGAATGAGGATGTATATAAAATTAATGTATAAACTACTCTTTGATACCCGTACTAACATACAACTACTTGTATGCTAATTGAACGAACTACATAGTCCTGTTATCTATAATTTTTTAAATAATTACATCAGGCGTTGGCGCCAATTGATGTTATCAAATGAAGCTGAAGCTATTTTATAACAATTCGCAAATGACATAATATGACGGTGTATATTGTATATCCACATGCAATACCGACCGCCCTCTATAATGCAATGACACATGCAAAAAATGTATACCAACCCACATAAGGTCTGCACGGTTGCTTGGGTAAATTTAAAATGGCATGCTTGTTCAACTCCGGGGAGAAACTTAGATCAATTTAGTTTCTGTGTGCACAAGTAAATCAGCTGGAGTTTGTTTATATCGGATTGCAATCCCATGCTATCAGGAATGCGATTTGTTTACAGGGTAGGTATTCAATGTAATGTTTAGTTAGTGATATTGTGAGGCGTACATATTATATTACGAATTTATATACTATTACACTATAAATATATCAATTGAGATTTTTATTCCACTACTGGATATGATGTGTGACTACTTATAACTTCCTCGGTTTATTTATTTTAATTTATTATAGATTATGAACAATAATTTGTTTTGTTTATTATATGTTGTAATAAAAAATGGAGTCAATAGACATATTATATTACAATGTAAGATTTTAGTTTTGAATTTGCCTTCTAAATTATTTAGTTGAAACTATAAAACCATTATTTAAATGCATGATAACGATGCACAGAAACATTTCACTATATAAAATAAAATAAAATAAAATAAAATAAAATAAAATAACATGTAACATGTTTGGAAAATTGTTATTGATTAATTGTGAACACGCACTTTATTTGTTTTTCCTAGTAAATCAGGATTTAATATTAAACGTAAGATAGCATTGTCGCTATTTATTATAGCGGTGTACTGAACCATGTGATAACTTTCACTTGACCTTTAAGAAAGGTTCTAAGGAAAGGTTTACTGGGAAGTACGTAGACTGACCCCTCATTCGATGTATAAGATACCTACTAAGCAGTTTAAGTGACAGAATGTGGTGATTCAGAAACGGGTGAGACATGTTTCTTACTAATTAAGTGACGAGTACATTAATTGTAACTACTTCACGATTGTGAAACAGACAGACAGACAGAAATGCTCCTGTGTTGAATAATTGAATAGAGAGCTTAGATATACGTAAAAGGAGAAACTCTTTTGTGTTGCAACCATTGTGATAGTGTTATTGGCGGAATGCGATGCACTAAGCAGAGGTTCCTTTTCCCGATCTCGCTATACAATTTATTTGTAGAAATTTCTTTGTAAACACTATTATTACTACAACTGCTCAGAGAACATATTTATGTCTAATCTAATTGAACGATCGTAATGTTAATGATGGACTGACTAGTAGTTAAATTATTATTATGATCATACAATCACGCTAGGTCCCTTGCCGGGTATCCAGGGAGCCGCGAACGGCAAATGTTCTTACAGACCTAATTTGAGGTCAGGAGTTCAGTAGACGTATAGTAAGGAAAATTAACTAGGTAACATTTATCTTATTAATAGAAGGGATTCACTATAATTGCGTAACGTTGTCTGACTTATATTAACAAACCGTTTGAGATTATTATCAGCTTTTAATTAATTTTCTTGATTAATGAAAGGGTATTCGATATCTTTTCATCGTTAAACCCATTAATCGTCATTAAGTAATTACTCCAATATTAAAATTATGTAAGGTAAGGCAAGAAATATAATTTTGTAGAGTATTGAAATAAATGATTTATTCATAGTTTTTTACCACTTGTACTTATTATACGATTATGTAAATAACCAATTAGCATACTTCTTTATTAAATAGATTTAGGAAGCTATAATAAATTAAATATACGTCCTTATTTTACCTCTATGAAGTAATTAGTTTTGGAAATCCTTAGGAAATCCTAATAATATACCTATACAATACATAATG
>DWGJ01004633.1:0-11383 GCA_018246895.1 Aspitha aspitha aspitha | reverse complement strand
ATATTAAAAACGGTAACAGGTAGACGCTTTAAATTTTCACAGAATATTTACTTGTATATTACCTTATATTATTATCTCTACATATTATGATAGTACGGAACCCTTCGTGCGCGAGTCCGACTCGCACTTGGCCGGTTTTTCTTATTTCGCTTTGATTAGACAAAGATAAATTTAGGTCTGTCATCTTTCCTCTTTTATTACATTATTTGTTGTACACTCACTCACAAGCCTGTCTATAGCTCCCTTGTTCTATATATACTCTATGCTCTACAGTCTATATCTCACAAGTAATCCCCACTTCTCCCGTCACCTTTTCTACCAAACATGAACAAATACAATACATGAGAAATTATTATTTTCTCACTTTAGATCCATGTGAATGATGTAGGTATTACATTTTCTTGTAATTGTGTAACGTTATGCAACGAATGCTTTATATTGTTTATTTATTTATTTAATTAAGCATTGAGATATAACCGCGGATAAACGTAATTATGGTAATATTTGTTCGCTGAGGATTTATGACAACTTTAAAAATTTTTCGCGCCTAAAACATCTATAAGCCAATTGACTCGTTTGAATACTAGGTATGGTTTAAAGGAAACCGATTAAAAAGGGTATTCAGTCACTATAACTATATAACTTATTCGGCGCATCTCTAGTAAAAACTCAATTAGTTCATATTGAATCTATTTCCATTGTTCCAGCACTCAATATTCTTTTATTATCTGTGTGCGGTCTTTAATCTATGCGCACTGACAGATGGTCGTAAAAAAACCGCGAACGTCCATTACTAATTTAATTTTCTATTATGCCGATGACAGTTGACGTTTGATAGTTGACGTTTGACAACCGAATGATATTCGTTGTCGCCATATGGTAACGCTATCTAAAAAATGTAGACAAGTATTGAGTTTTGTCTTATAAAATGTACTTATGTGATTTTTTAAGAAACTTAACGCTGAAGTAACCGTGAAGATTGAATTTTTAATTAGCTACTATCCTAATACTTTAATGTACTTAATAGTTCGTGGCAACAACGATGAAATAAAATGAAACTCATCGGAAACTCGCAAGGTAATGCCAACACTAAACCAGGGGCGTGTTAAAACTGACGACATTGGAATGGCATTGGAATGTTGTGGAACTATTCCAAGGTGTAACTAAATATTTAATAATAATATTTGGAATAATTCCATACGCGAGTATCTCATTCCGAATTGAGTTATTAAATAAAATTTAATAATTATAAACGTGCATATAATATTTTATACATATTTTTATTACACCCAGACACAGAGTAAGCTGTGTGTCATAGATGTGTATATTTATTAGCTATCCAGTTACCTAATTTGGGATCTGTAATTGTTCGCAATTATTATCGATATTGTTTTGTTATTGTGCACATTTGTTTTTGTGTATTTTTAATTCGATTCGCCTTTCGTCGTCTGTTTTATAATTATCACAAAACAGATGTACAAATATTACGTGTACAATGAGCAGACTGTCTGAAAGTATGAATAAACGAACATCGCAAAAATTGCGCATTAACTATAGAACAAAAGTGTATTGACACAGCTACTGTTTTGGTTGACCAGTATCATTGATGATCATAATGATATCATTAAATTACCAATATACCGTCTTTGAAAAGGTAAAAACTACATGACATTTTCGCATAAATACAGTTTATTGACTTTTTTTCGATGCACACATTTTATGCTACTCTATGTATGTTCAATAACTCTATGGGATTTAAGTTATTGTATTTTATCTGTGTCCTACATTAATCATTTAGTCAAAACTTATAATACATTTTTGATTCGTCCTAGTTTCGTCTTGATTGCCATATTATAATTTATTATCTGTATTATTGTGTAAATTCTTAATTACCTAGTTACGTAATTACTTTAATGTGTTATTATTTCGTCCTGGTACCAAAAACGAATAATTTTGTTTCTGTCCATTGGAGTTTTGTATTGGAATTGTTATTTTAAATATTAAAATACATACCATGTATAATGTAATAGAATTGTGTTTATATTATTAATGTTAATTAAGAATAGTTAATATTAAAAAAAATAATTATCAAAATACGTTTCGTGTATATGTCTTAGTTCAGTTAAATTTATTTTGTATAATGTATAGTTTGCATAAGTTTTACAATATTAATATGCTATACAAATATTTAAGTGAATTTATTTATAACAATAAAATTATTACTTTTCGAAATATATTATTTTAAAAAGGTTTTTGAATGCAATATTATTTGAAAATATCTTTTTACAGTAATTTCATTGATATAATAAAGAGCAATATTTCGTTGAAGATTGTATAATTATTTTTTATTACTGTATATTATTTTTTATAATCATTTATTAAGCAAATTACTTTTAAATTGAGATTTCAATAGTTATTAGATAATGAACAGTGTGAGGATCGATTTATGCGTTGACAAATAACGTTTGTTAATTGTGTCGCAAATTCGTTGAAACTTTGAAATGTTGGGCCTTTTGGAATGACTTAAACCGTTCCAACTGAGTTAAGCTAAAACTAAAGCTAATGGGTTTTGGCTTATGATATTTAGTAACAATATACAGTAAATGGTTCTCAAGTTCTAATTGATGATCATGTACGTACTTAACTTTCACGATTTCACTTTGAATTCTTTTACGAAACATACGTCGCTTTTGAACGATTGATTAACGTCAATTTGTGATCGGTTTAAAAATTATTTTCACTATAATTAAGGTTGCATTAAATAACATTGTATGTCACTGGCCGAATGAAATTTAAAATTAAATTAGATTTAAAAAATAAAGTCTCTTAATTATCTGTTATCGTTATTAAAATCGAATTTTGACCGCGCTTCTGTCGTTTATTATTATCTAAATCGACGTTACATTTAATTTTACTAGGTTGTGTTAGATTTTTGACGACCTATTATGCTTATGTACTATTGTAAATATTTGAAATGCTTAAATTTAGTGTCTAATTTGTTTACGGTGCCTGTTTTTTTTTGGAAATGGAGTCGCTTCGACTTCGCGTTTTTCGTTCAGAGTTTTTTTATATTTATTTGTATGTTAAATAAATTATTTTTATATCTTAATTACGAGCGGGACGATTACGACACGACCGCTTCTATTGTCATTGACAGAAATTGAAGAATTTTTATTTTTATTGTTTTTTTAATGACTATAATTATTACAATAAATATGTTGTTGCATTCATTTATTTATTGTACATTTAATATAGTCGTGGTCGTGACGTTACCGCGTCGAGACTCAAACCACCTTGTACAGTGTAAAAGTATTAGGTATTCTGGAAAAATTCTCAATTTATTATTTATACATGCAGTGGATGTGTACTGATTTATAATAAAGAATATTTTAAATATACACGTTTTTTCTTTTTAATCTTACAAATTAATGCTGTAGCGTAGGTATAGGACTAAGCTAATGCGGTTTAGAACAGAACAAACTCGTGAAAACAAAAAACGAAGCCTTTGTCGTGCTCCGTCGCGTCCATCGTACTCTGTCACAAATTAAATTTGAATTTAACAATAACATACACACAGTCACGCCAGGTCCCTAACGGGGTAGGCAGGGCCAGCGGCTGAGCAAGAGTTCTGACCGCCCTATCCTAATAATGTGTGTTACGGTCGGCAACAGTAGTATATTACTTACTTTAGTCTTTGTTTGTTAAACAGTTAACATGATTCGTAGTCATACTATTCGTTCGTTTGCAGCGCATTTAGTTTGTGTTTTTTCTCGGTTTAGTTGAAATATGTAGGGTATATTTTAAACTAGATGTATAGTGCTTGCGACGATACGATTTCATCGCGCCCCCCCGATCCTCGCGCCGTAGGCTGCAGCCTAATTAGCCCAAGGGTTCATCAGGACCTGGACGCAAGTACCGAAGACCACCAAAACATTCCTATCTTGATCACAGGTCAGATACTAATGGGTAGTAGATCCCTCCTTTCGCAGGCTATAATATAAATTTTGCAGGCTCTTTGTATGTAAAAAAATCCCTTGTCACGATGCTTGTTTGCGCTAATCTCCGAAACCACTGAACCGTTTTAAATGAAATTTTGTACATATCTATTGGTTGGTCCATCTTAAAAGATAGGGTAGGTTTTATAAAGTAAATGAATAATAAATGTCAATGTCAATTGTCAATAAATTTTGACATAAAACAAATTTCTGAACGCACGATATTTGACATGTATAACCACGGCAACGCGTGGTCAACTCCACTAGTAGGATATAACAAACGGATGTGCATTACACTAATGTTTGCTCTACGTAGAAATCGAACCCGCGACACTTACTAACACGTAAATTATCTCGGAGTGTGTCCCAATTGTTATTACTATCACTGCATTTAGACACAAGAGTGTTTAAATCATGTCATTCCATGCCTATAGTGGATGGCGGAAAATAAATTCTTTCTGCTTCTTCTTCTTCTTCTTCTTCTTCTTCTTCTTCTATATTTTCATCGAACGCAACAAACGCTATCGCTCCCAACCATAACGTATACAAGCAATTAACCTGACACTTATTAGCGGACCATTGAAAGGCGACGGGTTTTCATTAGTCAGAATAATTCCTCGACGAGAGGGCACCGTTAATCCCGCACTAATTCCCGTACAATTTCATTTGGACCGGCTCAACTATGGAACATTCTAGATGGAGAGAGTTTTGAAACAAACGTACAATAATCATTGGGATATTCAGATAAGACTGTTTAAATCCAAAGAAGGCAGTTCAATGTGTGGTTATTTAATTGAACAGTTATATGCACTGTAAGCACACTTAGACACAACAAATAAACGAGCTCGCTGCTTTCTGCCTACCCGGTTAGGGACCAGGCGTGACGACATTTTTGCATGTATGTAAATAATTGCGCTAATCGCAACAGTGTTCCTCACGGATTGAAATCGAACCCACGACCTCTAGTTTAGTTCAGGGTGTATAATCACTAGACCAAAAGACATGTCATGACATAAAAAAAATTCTAAGAGAAGGTTTGTCCTTTACCGTTATAGCAGAACTTTCTAAAGTTGCTAGTCAGTGATATTCATATTAAATTTTTAATATTCAAAACGCAACATAACTTTGAAAAATCAGAGCTGCCGGGATTTGAATCCAGAGTAAAATCCAAAACATCTGTGTTTACTTTTTCATCTTTAAATATCAGAATATTATTATATAGAGTATATCCATTGTACGATTGAAACATGGGACTTTATTGCAACAGTCTAATAAACTCTCCGTCGTTCCCATTGAAGCGTGTCCCATTGTTACCGAACGATTCCCATTCTGTATCATACTTGCTCGTTCATTATTACTTACTGCATTACTTTACTGGCATTATACTGTTCTTGTTAATTGCGCATCGCTAAGGCCAACATCCCACTAGCGTTCGTCGAGCGCGAGCGTCCCTATAACGGATTGACCAATACGATCCCTTCATTTACCTAGTACGCTCGCGCAGCGAAGCGAGGGTTCTCTCCTATTCGTTCTTAATAAATACATTCCTCGCTACGCACCCTCGCACATCCCGGGTGGAAACGCACCCTAATAGCGAGAACGCAGCGTCCACGCGACATCCGCGCTGTGCTTCGCTGTCGAGTCGAGACAAGAGGAATTGCTTCGAAAAACGCATGTTACTTTCTAATCGATTTGAAAACTATACTTCTAGAGTATTTATGTAAAAATTCGCATCAATATTTTTTTTTTCTTAAATGCTTACAACTTCAGTAACTTGCGGTTAATGAACTTATTTTATTACATAATATTCTTCATTGATTGTCGTTGTTCAACGCACCATATGACCTATATTAATAGCATTTATGGGCGCAGAACTAGGGCGCCTAGGGTGCGCGACGATGCCAAGTAATTTAGTGGTCAGCTGTGTCAATGTTGTGACAGGCTATTAGTGTATTGAATTTAGTTCTCGCCTGGATACGTTACTGTCTTGTAGCCCTGGTACATCTAAATCTGACTGCTGAGCCACAGTTCGTATGATGAGTTAATGAGCGTAGCTATTTGTTTCACTCTAAACTTAATAGTCATAAAAGTTAGCTTCTACTTAGTTTCGTGTAAAATGGCCGTTAACATTAAAAAATATGTTTTATTTAATTTATGTATGTATAACGCTGAAATGTTAGTTTTTCCTAATTTAAATAATAAACTCAGTTTTTCCATGTTATTTTAATTTTCAGTCCCATCCTTATACAGGCTTAAATTGCATTCGAAATCTGTTATGATATATGAACAATTTTAATAATATACAGATGTCTTAAAATTAATGGTATAAATTAACATGCATATGCTGATATTAGAAGGCAATATTGAAAAATATTTTATTGTAAAAAAGTTAAAATTATTGTCTCATGAGTATTAAGTACCTACTGTTGTAGAATTTCGTAAGTAAACGTGCTTTATTTTCATAGCCGCTGTTCATGGCAACTCTACATACATTTAATTATATTAAAATTTGTAATACACATGGACCTCTCCGTTCCACTACTGAAGCACATTTGAAAATGCATAGCCTTATAAAATTTTAAAACTTCATTGCAGTCGGCTTCGTTGAAATTAAAAGTATTTTATCGTCACGACCATAGAGCGGAATATCTAATAGAAATGATTACAATTAAAAAGGATTTTCAAGTGATTAATAGTATTGTAAAATCTGACTCATTTGCTGTTTCATAGGTGAGATAATTCGAGATAAAAATGTACGCATTGCTAAGCGTAAAATACTGCCTTTTTGGAGACAGCCGCTCTCAAGGTGTCTCTGGTATTTCTAGATATTTTCTAGTGTACGGCGACGACAAATCCGATATCCAATTTCCGAAGGTGCAATTGATTTTATAGCTCTTGCGGGTACCTTTTTGCAGCGCCGTTGGCAGCTAGTTGAAGTCGACTGTTATTGGCGTTGGGAAATTAGTTGTGAACGAACGCTTCCACTCAAAAGTTTCTGATTGTAATATGGCACAGGCAGTTTTCATATGGAGACAATGCATGAACGGGGAGAAGGCATCATTGGCTGTTGCGTCTCGAACATCTGCAACCTTTACTAGGACTACAGGACTAGCGTGAATAACATCAGTATTAGTAATAGGTGTTTTCTTATTTCCTTAATCCCTACTTCCCTACTAATATTATAAATGCTATTGTAACTCGGTCTGTCTCTCTGGTCGACTTTCACGCCTAAACCGCTGACTCGATTTTAATGAAATTTTTGTACATCTATAGACTGAACCTTGAGAAAGGACATAGGCTTTTTATCGCGAAAAAAGGGGTCGAAAGGGCTGAAATAGGGGATGAAAGCTTGAATGGAAATTCGTCATTATCGAAGATAAAACTATGAAACTTTGTATTTAGTTACGTCATATGAAATATATTGCAGGAAAACTACCATTTTCGAAATTCAACTTATATGGGTAGTGAAATAGGAGATAAAAGTTTGAATGGAAGTTCGTAATTATTGTTTTAGGATCCCGCGATGTAGGTATTAATGCGGGAAAAACTTTATGACATATTAATTTCCACGCGGGCGAAGCCGCGGGCACAGCTAGTTATTCATATTGCAATTTTATACCAATGCTTAGAAAACATCGATTACCGTAATCGGATACAGGATCCGGCGCAGCAGTCAGGTTACTAAGTAATCACTGGCTACGCAAAATCCAATTCTAAGTGTTCGGTGCTTAAGTCTTATTTCGTTTGACTCCTAGTAGTTATGTAACACGTTTTATGGTAAACGTTCAACAAAGGAGTGATTTACACTACACTTGTTATTGTTCTGGGAATTACTTGTGAACCTACATCAACTCGAGCTTCGCAAGCTATACCTACGATTTCTCATCAAACGGAACTTATTTTCGCGGCAGGGATTTTCAAATACCTAAATTTAAGTATTCAGTGATCATGGTAGTAGGTATGTATACATAATTAGCAAATCTACTGGCCTCCTGGTCGAGTGGTTAAAGACCCGGACTGTAAAACCGGAGGTCGTGGGTTCGATTCCCACCCAGGGCAAACATTTGTGTGATGAGCACATTTGTTTGTTCTGTGTCTGATCGTAATAAAAATGTCTATATAAGTACTATATCGACTATGTATATGTGTATGTTAATCAGCTGTCCGGTCGCCATAACACAGGCATTAAATTGCCTAATTTGGGATCAGACAGCCGTGCGTGGAATTGTCCCCGAGTTATTTATTTAATTAATATTATAATTTTACGGAGTCAGTCTCTAACTCGCAGTTTTTATAACCTTAAATTCCAATCACCCGCTGCAACGGTTAAGGAAAACATCGTAAGGAAATCTCCACACCTTAGAGTATATTGTGAAAAAGATAATCCGCAGTTTTCAAGCGTAACTGAGACCTTCAATCTACTATTAGAGGGACCTATTTCTAATAGTGGTATAATAAAAGCGTTAAACTAAATTACGTCAGTAAGTCAGTTAGATTTTCATTCACGTGTTTCATTTGTTTCACTATAAAACATTTCACTGCCGCTCGGGTCTACGGAACAGCCAAAGTTCACATCTTACTGCACAGAATCAAAGATACGGCCATTTATGTAATAGATTAAAACAACTGTAGTAATAATTTTACGACGAATAGTTTAACATTGCGTAATCTCAAACGACGTCGACGTTCCAACACGGTACAAATGCATATACGTATTGAGGAATAACTAAAATCCATCGTCAGTTAGCCTACGAGCCATTTACTGTGATCTCATGAAGGTGGTAATTTTACGTCACGTTAACTAAATGCTCACTAAGCTCAGCTTATTGCTCAACACGAAGCCTTGCCCGGCACGTAAACACTCTTATCTGACGCCGAATCGGTCAAATTGATCTATTTCCACATTGTTTACACCATTATCACTGTTATCGGAACATGCGCATGTTGTTACGACTCGACGCACTTGTAGGGTGTGTAAGGACCTTTTTTTAGTTTTTTAGTTCGCTAAGACCTATTACGCACTGTCGACTCTTTTCCAGCAACTCGCTCGACAGCGCTGTGACTTACTATAGTGTAAATAGGAGCTTAAGCACTTGGTCGTCAGATTAATCATACAAGACTGGTATAGAAAATAACACATTAATATGTTGAAATAAATTAATAAATAAAATAAATGTTACCATAATTTATACTAATATTATAAAGCTGAAGAGTTTGGTAGAACGCGCTAATCTCAGGAACTACTGGTTCGAATTGAAAAATTATTTTTGTGTTGAATAGTCTATTTATTGAGGAAGGCTATAGGCTATATAACATCACGCTATAAGTAATAGTAGTGGAGCAGCAATGATAATTGTTGCAAAAACGGGAAAATATTGAATTTCCACGCGTGCGAAGTTGCGGGCGCAGCTAGTAAATTATAAGACAAGCTTTCGAAGCTTTAACCACAGGAATGTACCTATTATATTTTAATTGTATACGTTTTATTTTATGAATATTTCTTATCAATAGCGGTCTATCAAAATCGGAATCGTCGACACATGTCTCGACTTGTCAAGCCCACGCGTACAACATGCCATGTTGGGAAGCGGTTCTCACTTACAATGCTTATAATGCAGTCAACGGCTTGCCATTCGCGGGTATTATTCGATAATGAGTTGATCTGTGACATGTCGACGGGCGACGTGAAATTGATAATGTAAACGTTTTACTTTACTTATTTGTGATTTTTGATCCAATTACTAACTACATATATATATATATATATATACATAGGTAGAACTGTATTGAAATGTCATAAAAATGAATTATTATTTACGTTTCAGCAGCAGTAATTAAAGTCGTTTATTTTTATACGACATACAATTGAAATTAATAGCAAATAGATAATAATTAAAACTAAATGCTAATTAATAAATGAATATTTACAATATAAATACATATGTAAAAAAGATCAAATAAAAACTAAAATTAATAAAATTAAATAAAAATAAAGTTAAATTTTTAGCATCGATTCAAAAAATGTTGAAATATATAAATCGATTCTAAAAACCAAGATCTTCGCGATTCTTCAAGAATAATTGGAATATTCGGGAAGAATTCTTGTGGAATTGTTTGGATTTATTTATCCTAGTACGTTTTGGGTGATCCTTGTACGTTATCAGTCGAAATTAAATACAAGTTTCGCACTTTCGTCACCATATCTGGCTGTCACGTTGAGGTGAGGCTTACATTCGTATTGCGTTACTTGGCCAATCACTGTACATTTGTGCGCATTCTGTATCTGGGGGTGTCTTTCTTAGCTTTTGATGTTTAGTTTCCAACTTTAGGTTTACTTACAATACAATATTATAACAAGTGACACATTGTTAAAAAGAACTTAATATTGTAGGGTACAGTCAGTCTCCATCCCAGACCATTCTGAGAACTAGGTACAAATCTAGATCTAGACCGACACTGAATGATCTCAGAATGATATTGTTTATTTGATGCTACTTTATATCAATGTTATTTTATTTACTTAATAAAATACTACGTTGTGTTATCACGTTTAGTGACATCCATTCCCGGAGCTGTTTGTCATCTTGTAAAATATTTCCCCGAATTTCTCTTCTGAGGGATTGCGAGGTAATCCCCTTTTAGTTCGTAAACCTTAGGAACACTTAGAGTAATAAAAAAGTCATTTTAAACATGTTTCGATTCATAGGAATATTATGTAAGTATGTTCACATTTGTGATAGGATTCGTAAACATTATTTCACTAGAGTTTATACATATAAACACTAAGTTAATTAGTTAATTAGCCCATTCTACTGTAATATGAGTATCCAGCGTAAGGAATATCTATGTCAATTTACTAGGCGGATTTGCTGGGTAAATGACAACAAAATTACGAAAATAACAGATTTTCGTCCATGTTTACCTATAGGGAATACATTTGTATGATTATCTAATTTACACATTGGATTTTTCAGGCTTTTAATACCCTACTCTCCACCCCTTCTGATTGGTGTCTACTTACTTACATTTTTACTTCTTTTTAATTTCATTTATATTTAGTAAAGGAACATCCCTATTAAATGTAGTGTTTGTAGAAATGTTAGATGGAAACCAAATCAATAATTGTAATTGTTTAATATGATGATGGGATAATTATTATTGTTTTATTGTTAAACTAGATGTGTCCGCAGCTTCACTCGCGTGGAAATCAGTGTGTCACAAAGTTTTTCCCGCATAAATACCGACCCCGGAGAATTTTAAGATACAAAGTCCTACTAATTCTCGTTATTCCCGTGTAAATCCCGATCCCTCGCGAACTCCAGGATAAAAAGTAGCCTATGTGTTATTCTGGGTCTTCAGCTACCTACATACCAAATTGCATCGTAATC
>DWGJ01004632.1:0-11383 GCA_018246895.1 Aspitha aspitha aspitha | reverse complement strand
TATCACTACATAGTATAAAACAAAGTCGCTTTCTCTGTCCCTATATCCCTATGTCCCTATATATGCTTAAATCTTTAACACTACGCAACGGATTTAGATGCGGTTTTTTTACTGGATAGAGTGATTGAAGAGGAAGGTTTGCATGTAAAATAACATCCATTAAATAGTGGAGAAATACTGTTTTATACCCGTGCGAAGCCGGGGCGGGCCGCTAGTACTTATAATAAATGTAATTGCAAAGTTATTCTTAGCAATCATATGAGTAGAGAGTTACTCTACTACTATTTATACGGATGAGAAAAGTGGTAATAGTAACAACTCTATTGCATGCGAAGCTGATGTCAAACGCTGGTTACCTGTTCGTTAACGAAGTAATATGTTTTAATGTTGTTTATGTCGTGTGGTGATATAATCCAAAAGTGGTCGGATAAAGTGATATAATGTATGCGCGCGGCGCCCCGGACTACTTTCTCTCGAATTCGGTCGCGAAAGTTGTCTCGCTGCACGCTTTCTATAGTTCAGTGCATTTACGATGCCTTCGTTGGGCTACGGATATTATACTTATTAGTTTCTAAACAGATAATCTTGTGAAAGGTTTCAATTCAGAGCCGTGGCAGCTCTTGAACGTTTGTGGCTCTGCATGCTTTTTATAGGTCTGAGTGAGAAAAAAGCATATCGAATTGTGCAAGTAAACAACCCCGGAGTTTTCTTCGTGATTGTAAAAACACAAAAGAACACACGTATTTAATCCTATTATTCACTATTTACGTTTTTTGGAGCGTTTACAGTTTCTCTGTTAATCATAATAGAACACGATCTGCAGTTGTACTTTGTTGTTGGATAGGTGACCGCTAGTAGCGAAGTTTTGTGAACTTTTCCGTGCTCCGGTGAACTTGTGTACCTAACTCACCTGTACTTAACACAACCGATCATCTGGCGCAACTGAATGAGCTTTACGTCTTTCCGAGTTATCTTGTGAAATCAAATCCATTATGTTTATCATATGCATATTAATTGGTTACAACATGGTCATGATTCTTTAATCCCAAAAGCTCGCGGAATTTTATACGTATTAGTAATGTAATTTATAAACAAACAGTTAAGTCAAAAAATACGACGCTGTTTTTATAACTTTTTTTAGGGATTTGGGGATTTTTAGGGCAGATAGCAAATCGATAGTTTCTCTGGCGTTACAAGGGTAGGTGACTGTTACGCATGTATCATTAAATTGGCAGTTTATTCGTTACCGTTGCTTCTTTGCTATAAAAAAATATTGTAAAAAACATTAGGCCAAATTTTGTAACAAAGATGAAATGATTTTATACCAATTGGTAAATGCCTCGTAGGTTTACATTTATATAAATTACTTTGGAAAGCCCCGCACACGTATTGGCTGAGAGAAGCTTAAACGTGTCGAACCACTTTCACCCTCGCACTTTTAAAGTTTATTAACTTCATTGAATACCAAAGCAAATCAAGGATATTGAATACACATACATAGATATTGAATACACATAATGAGATAGTCATATACGTTACGGTATATGCATTATAGCAGTGACATATAAAATAGAGCATTGTAAAGCTTTTGGATATTGTTGCTTTTGTAAGCCCTCGCGCTGACCGCCACTGTTTTTAAGGTTTTTTTAAAATGACGTAATGCTTTCAATTTAATATCAACGGGTAGATGACAAGTGTATAAAATATTTCCAGATTCAATCTTTTTAAAATTGCTATAAACATATTTTAATTTATACGTAAACATTAAAATTTGTCGAATCTCCTATTTACTACAAAAGGAGGTCTAAGAAATCTTCAATATTACAAGGTTTATAAGGACCTTAACCGGTGGGAATCCTCAGTCTCTACCTACCCCTATGATAAATAGGCGTGACTGTATAAATTAATTTAATACAAACTAATACGTATACAGAATTACATTAATACTGAAATAATGTAGGTATCTCGAAACAAATGCATCGATAATTTAGTATTTCATTTTATTAATGATAACGTTATCTGTCTATAGGAAAATGTTGTAATGAAAATTATTGCTTATTATGAAGTGAAATTTTTGTATGTGTAAAAATTATTCAGATTGGTCGACGTTTAGCAGTATACGGTTTAAGTAGGTACCTACTTTTCAAAGTATGATTATTTGCAAGTACAATCATGCTCATAATACAATTATTTCTTAGTAGATGTCCTTATTGTAATCCATAGAGCGGTGTCTCTGGAAACTGTATCTTCGAATTGTCAATCCTGATTTTAATATTTTCATCAACAGTGGGTCCTATATTACTTATTGTGTATAAAAGATCAACCTTTAGATATGTTCACGAGTTGCGAAGCTATGTGACATTCCGGGATGATCCGGCACGAGGAATGACTAAGACAGTTTCGCCGTAATTTTCCTGTACATAAAACGCACATACCAGTCCCTGCCATATGTTTAAATTCACTCAAGTTTACTCACGTGCAATTTTTCGATGTTTGAGTGGAAATTGTCGATCATTGTATTTTTCCTTGTAATTATTTTGGATTCCACTTGAAATCTTTTCATAATCAAAGAAGTATGTCAATCTTTAGTTAATAATATTACTAGATAGTTATTCTAGTAATTATAAAATTATATTAATTATAAAATTATAAGAGTTTGCCATAATATGTGAGTGGTAAATGTTAATAGTGCATAGCGTAAGCGTCTGGCGCCTAGTACAGTTTCCTTAAAGTGCAGTGAATTACATCACATTAGAGGTTCTGCTTGACTAATGCAATGTTAGTCACAAGCGCGCGTCGTCGGTGCCAACACTGCGAATGCGCGCGTTTCGCCGGCCACGTGGTTCGTAGTAAATACTACACGAGCGATTTGTTTGTATCGTATTGTACGATATCTACTCAATGAATTAACTTATCTTGAGTATTATCGCACATTTATGATTTTATTTTGTTTGTATACTTACCTAGAAATTAAAACACATGCCCATTAAGTTGAACTATATTTAAATTGACCTACGTACTTAAATAATATCATGCAGACGTATGAAAAACATTTTTTGAGTTTTTTATTTAGGTAAGTGACGTGTGCTTGTATAGCGAGCTTAATTCTGTGTTGACATTTTATTACGTATAAGTGTGTACCTACTGTTAAATTAACTACGTACTATTTTTAATATAGCGACCTTATTATGACTAACATAAGAAAAAAAATGCGCAATAAATTTATTTATCGACGTAACTACGTATTACACAACTTAGTCATATATGCCGGTGTGTAGAGATATAATGGCAGTTGTAGCATGAGATACAAGATACGATTAGTAACTTGCGTCAAACTGTTATCGGGAAAACAATGTTAATTGGGACTTCCTTCTGTATTCATTAAAGTGTATAAACATCTTTGTTTTCAGAATTAATAAATGGAGTATAATGTTATGTTCCCTGTTATAATTACATTGTATAACCCGAGCTCTCATGCCCTCTAGCTACACTTTCTGAAACGAAGTAGGAGGTAGCGTCGTACGTTTGTTTCCGAGCGTTGCGGTAAGATGGCGCTATCGTGCACGCAGCTCGGTCAAAGACTTCTATTGGCGTCGCGTTATTAAGATGTTTATTTTCGTATTCTTTTAGAACTAAAAGGCCATAAATTCTTGAAAATAGTGACAACTTATTTATTCCGGTCGTAATTATTATCGACCTGAGTGTGAGTGACCGGACGAACCCGTGTCCATAAGATTTACATACATATAAAAGGAAAAGATTTCGTTGCAGTCTTCATTATTTTTCCTACAATTTTTTGCATTTGCAATTGACTCAGCTTTAACACAGTTTGATTATGACAATGAAAACTTGGTAGTTATTTTCAATTTGTTCAAGGATCTTGATTTGACGAGAATCAGGAAAAGAACCAAACAAGCCTCCGAGGTCTTTTCTGTTCAAACAGTACTTGCCTACTGTCAACCCGAGCACGGAAGACCAGCGATTAGCGCAACCTTGACGCGTATCTAGAATATTTAGTTGAACAAAAACTACTACACAATCAAGAACTTTAAAAAGTTTATGGAATATTCTTCTCTCAGGACATTTACATTTTCTTTGGGACGACTATGCTGTTCAACCAGCTTTACAAACAAAACATTTTATCTGTTAAAGTCATAATTGCAAATAAATTGAAACATGTTTTTTATTTTTATTTTTAGCGGATTACTCAAATATTAATAAATGTAACTATGCCGACAAAAAAATCCTTTAATTTTTATTGTTATATGTATTTATTTTAAATTAAATTTTTATAACATTTAAATTCAAATGTAATCTATTTTCAGTCTTCATTACAGTAGGATAGTTTTAGGATTCAATTTATGTATTTTGTATATTTTATATATTTAAGAGTATTTATTTATAATGTTAATATTTTTATCCAAAGACCGTATGGACCAACAAAAGTGCACAATGCTCATTTAATTATGTATTAATATAGTTTAGTTTGTATGTCGTGTATAACAAGACGCTTTATTAACCTTGGCGGTGGCGGTTTATTTTTGTTTTGTTTTTTTTTTCAATTTTATTTTATCCTTGATATGAGTTTGTGTATACGTCGAGACGAGTGTGTATGTTTGGCAGTTTTGTTTTTTATTATATTCCTTTATTTAAATCAAAATTTGCTGGATCGACGTGCGCGCGCTGTACTCTAAGTCGTGTTTGTGATAGGTATTTCTAAAATAGGCCTCTAGTAATCTACGTTTTTAGGCGACCCTTCACGAAATATCGTTTACAAAATGTCTTTTAGATCTATTTAGTTTTCAATGTCATTGAAATGTACTGAAAAAGTATAGGGTTTTTGCAATGCTCGCGGCTGACCTTCGTTTTATAGGTACCTACGTTCACTGTTTTAACCTTCGGAAAAGAATCACTTGTATTTGTGATCTTGTATCTATAGGGGATGTAAATTTTATATGGTGTTATGGCGAATTCGGAAAAGTAGTAAAGATTAATTTGGCCGTCCGGATGTTGGCGCAAATATACCACATAATCTGGCAATGGATTTGATATAATAAATATTATGAGCACATAGCGTACGAATTACGATGACGAACTGCATACATTATGTTTTAATATTCACGTCTAACCAAATTAAATATATTTATTGAAGAAAATTGTAATTTATCTGAAGGCCTCTGTGTACTCGTCACTTTATTTTCCTACTGTCGTCTTTGTTTTCTTACGGCTCCTAAGTTGCTAAATGCTAAAGTACAATTTTACATGGTATAGGAACCAAATGATCTTGTAATACTGTTACGTTTCCAGAAAGTATTATGTCTGAATATTTCCATTGCTTTGATTCGGTTCGTTTAGGAATTGTGTTGAAATCTAATTAGGGAAGCTCATTTCGAATGTAATAAATTTATTTAAAAGAATTAATGAAATTGCAAATAGGTCATGCATAATATTAGCTAAGCATTGTCAAAATAAATAAAAGTATCTGGAGATTTTTTTGAATAAAGTTGAAAAATAATATCAATTATTAAAAAACGAAAAATCAATAACAAGTTCTACAAAACATCTGTTATTATGAAAATAATTTCATAACATCTATAAAATAATTGTGTATTTGTTAAAAATTTTAAATAAATCTATTCCCCAAGTGTTTAATATCAAATTTTGTTAGTGACAACTCACTAGGACGAAACCTATTTTCGTTGTTGAGAAACATTGCTCCAATTTTAATGAAAGAAACCTCAGAGCGAAAAATATTCATAATTGAAAAGAAGATCGTAATGAATACAATAATTAATTCGCTCAATTGTCGAAGGCTCATCGACATTTTACAAATGAATGTAAAAGTAGATTGAGGTCAACGAGACATGTCACTTTTGGTTTTATTTCAATACAATACAGTTGATTTGAACAAACGCGACATGTATGTAGGTATTAATATCTCATTCATACATATTGTCGCGTTAACTTAATTACAATACATGAACAATACGTTGCCCGTTACTTCCGTTATGTCCGTTTCACGTACACCACTGATGTTCGCCGGATGCTGAATTAACAGTGAAATTCATAACTTCCGACCTTCTGGCCTCATTTGCGGATTACTATTATAAACAGTATATGAAAAGAGTTCTAGCTTAAAATGAATAATAATATAAATATAAACTGTATTTCATAATGTTTAAATTATTTCTGTTTTCATTTTAAACATTTCTAAAATTTCAATAATATTTGATGAGGTATACTAGACTGCTAAAATACAATTGCACGTGAAATCACTAGACTTTAATTATGTAAACGGTATCCTGTTTAATGATCGTTTTCATTATCAAATTCAAATGTCAACTTGAAAAAGTATTCAAATGTATTATATTTATGTTCTGCTTCTGGGAGTTTCAAAGTTACTCATATTCTCGTTTCTAAAAATTGAAGCTGTATGAAGATAATTTATTATTGCGACGCCTTATACTAGTCGCGTTTGATAGAAAACAAACAAAAGGTAACCTTATCACTAAAAGTGATTTGTATGATAACTTTAGGCAGCTGTCATGTCATTGAGGTCAATATAAATAAGTCATTAATCATTTGCTAAATTATTTAAATGTGAATATGTATTCAACTCGGGTCCCATCACCTGTAAAGTAGTTCTCTACTATGTATTATTCTATCAGTATCAATGATACTCTGTTATTGTTAAAAATGCATCGCAGATTCGGTTACTGCAACTTGTTCAGAGCTGAAACGAATTTAGACAAAACAATTGTAAAATACAGGCGAGTATACAATTTATTTATTCACTGCGTATCAGAGACATCTGGGCAATCTCAAATAGACATGGGTTACTAACAGCACTAAGTGAAATGACTCCTCTTTAAGCGTTTTACAGACCAGACCAAACATACCCTATGTAGTCATTGCCTCATTAACAGGGATTCGTTTCAGGAGGTTTCTTACTTCAAGAAACCATCTCGGATACTGTAAGGTTATCTATTAAAATTGTATAAAAATAGTCGTCTAGTGTCACGCTAAACCCATGCTACTGGCGTTTTGATATAAGACCTTCAGTGTTACATGAACGACTGATTGCTCAATGTTCGCATTCGTACAAATCCACCGCAACAGTTTCCGTTTAGAAACCAACCGTTTAACTGGTTGAGCAACAATGACTTGACGTTGCCCACCTATTCATATGCTACTTATTCTCATGAAAATAAGCGTAATGTTAGCAATGTTATTATAGGAATGTCAAAAAGCAACACGAAACACCGAAATATGTATGAATTACGTGTCGTTGAGTTGCCTCCAGGTTTAGAGCGAAGGCGTAACTGATTAAAGAATAAATTAATTCCCTTGTTTTCTTTTAAAATAATTAATTAATTATTTTTTTACTTCACGCCCATGATGTAATTAGACATGATTTCCTGGCAATATTATCTTAGAAGAATAATAATAATAATAACTGGTACAATTTAGCACAGATTAATGTAATAGGAAATTATTGAATTAAAGTTGTGCGGCAATATAACCCCAGACCTCGGGCTTAGCAGTTAGATACCTATTCTAACCACTGTACTAAGAGGTCAGTCAACTAGTACATTATTGCATGATCTGTTCGGTGTGATTATTATTAAAAGAAATATAATTAGTCTTCATTATCCGTCTGAATTCGCGTCGATGTCCTATAATAGCCGTCTGGACGACGGCATTGTACTTTTCCGTGAATTAGTGTGCGTTAATTTACATGGATAGACAACAACGTCAGCCATTAACTAACAAGGCCGTTGACCGTAGTCCTCGATGCCTTCTTCGATCCGAGCGGCTCTAATACAATATCAGTGACCGCAGGAACACATGCCGCGAGTACCGTAATTTTGACAATAAATAACTAATACGATCGCTCCGACCAGTTCAAGAAGGAATCGTTGAATGATTCAAGTTTTAAGAATAAAGCTTCGTAAATTTTGCATTTGTCGCGTGTCTTCTGAGTACGAGATTTTAATCCGATATTTCCTTGACATTTTTTTGGCAGAAACAATGTATGTCCATTCCAGCGCCTTTCTCAGAACTCTAAGCTATTGTAGCCTCAACTACAGTATGTATTGTAGGTGTATTGGTCTTTAAAACGACTTTATTCTTCGTCGGTCTGCATGTGCAGTTGACGTAAGCTAAGTGACGGTGCAGATTGGCGCTTTGCCGGCTCAAATGGGTATTCCGTATACATTTAGATAATCTACCAACGTAGCGTCGACTATTGGCCTCTCTCTACCTTGAAATGCTGGTCATTGCTAAAAATATCATTTCATTAACGTGGAATGTATAAAATATCAACTCGTTGATATCATTTAGTTTGACAAAATTCTTCACTAATACATATAAAAATGAAGTAAGAGAACATGTTATAAGTAGGTACGTGATTGTTTCTGTTTTGATGATCATTTTGACGCATTTCCGTGCAGATGATTGCTTAAAAGCGTATTTATTAATCATAGGCGATGTTGTTGTTTTTGTCTCTTAACTAAATATAGAGATACCTTGACGTAGACGTTTATGTTCTTGGGACTACTTACTGCGCACTAGTGTGTTGATAAGCGGTCAACATTCGGAGTGACGTCGAAATGTATAATCAAGCAACTGGATATAGGGCGCAGCCGTCTGGACTGGTGATGTTCAATGAACATAAATAGTGATTGCCTACGTTGTTGTTATGAAAATCACTTTGTTCGCAAAGAAGAATCTTTTATATTGTTAGCATTAGGTAACTATTGTTATTTGTTACTGAACTACATCGAAAAATGAACTGGTCTCGTAGATCTACATATAGTTACTGAATGTTTGCGGTATTTCCTGTAAATTCTGCGAGTATTTAATTGGGATTAGAAAAAAATTCTGCTCGATTCTTTCCACACCGCAAATTCGTCTGTGTCGTTTACTTTCGGTATAAAATAAGCAGTGATTCCAAGTAAAACTTCATTTGATTAATTATTATTGATTTTTATGTGGTTTTGGTCGTCATAATCAAGGCTGGTACGAATGAAAATAATCAAAAGGTATTTGAAAAACTATCTTCATGCGTTAGAAGTAGTCACCGCAGTTATTGGGCAGACGTTACATAACCTGTCAACATGCAAAATCTCAACATTGTATTGTATGAGGTTGACAAAGATCATACAGTACCTACTGTGTAATGTATTCGCGTCTCGTATAAGGCAATGTTCGTGCGTGTAGACTGCTGAAGTCGTGTGGACGTGCCCCGAAAACTGTATTTTTCCGGTTTGTTATGAACTCCATTCGACTTCAATAGAATGCTATTTCAAGACCTGCCAATATTTAATGATATTTAGGAAACGTGGAACGTCGGCGCTATCGTAAATATTTTAGCGACCGGTTCGCCAGTCGAGTAATTTTAACTATTCGGCGTTTTAGTCGACGCTTCGTACATATACATATATACCGTCGTTTTATGCACAATATATATAATGATACCGAAATATTTAGATACGTTCATATATAGATTGTCTACATTTTCAGTGGAATACGTTACTTACACACACACATTCATAATTGAAATTAAATATCTTATTTTTTTATAGTAAATACTTAATCATACCTCCATTCCCTGCGTCCTTTGGAATTGTTATATTTTTTCATTTCACAACCATCATGTCGCATAGTGTTGTTTAAATTTCAATAGCGTTATTTGTGTTTTTTCAATATAATTATCTTTTAGTATTAAAGAAGTATATCGTTAGTTGTCTCCGAGTGACGGACTCGATCGCTAGTCGTGTTCTGTTCCTTGACACACTAAAGTCGCGAGTCGTGATGGTGGCTACCGTCGCCTCCGCCAATGATGTTCAACTTTCACCGAAACAGAACGTCATGTTTGTTATGAATGGTACCAAGTTTCCCTTTTGTTACGCGTCCTATACTTAAGCACGGTTAGATACAGACCGAGACATTGTTTTGAGCATTGGGTAGTTTCTTTTTTTTTTCAGTCAATATTTAATAGGTAAGCAACGCGACGGTAGCAAAAAGGCACGGAAGGCCTTTCGTGGCAACTGATCGTGGCAACTCATTATTAAATCTTTACGATAGAACAATTTTAATAGTTTAGAACTTAGATCTTTAAAGTGATGAATTCATGTTTTAGGATGTTTGTCTTTGCCATTTTGAAAATCAGAATGTAATGGCTATTTATGATTTTTTTACACATCTTATTTTTCTTATAAGTTGAGTGCTATATTATTATGGTTGGATGTTTTTATTGTGTCAATTTCGTAGATATAGGAAAATTTAAATTCTCCTTGACGTAGTAAGTTAAGCAAAAATACCAAGGAATACCTCATAAATAGGCAGCGTTAAGTAAGTAGGTTTTAATTCCTCAAATATTCGCATAATGCTGTAAAAGAACACAAGAAACTAGTAAAAATTATGTTAGCGTATTCTTTACTAATGCCGAGTAAAGTTCCGGTAATGTCAGCCATGGCCCACTGACCGCGATTGAGTGTGGAACATAAAAAGTAGGCGTTTTATTTTATTCTATAGAAGAAGAGAGAGAGAAAAACAAACCTTTGCTTCTTGTTCAATAACAAAGAACTGATTCATTATTCATAGTGTGTGTTACACATGATTCACCCATGCAAGGAAATCGCCTGATCTATTTTACAGTAAGCATTAAATTATGACTCCTCTGCTCGGATTACACGCAGCAATAACAATTACTCATACCGTTACATCGTAATTGATTAACAAAAAAAATTCGTGTCAAGGAGCCCTTTAATTTTGCATGCCAATTGGGTTGTCATATTCCCACTTTATTTTCCGTGTTTTGCACGTTTTTAAACATTCCTAAGTGCGCAATGGAATTATCAATTAAATTGAAAAATACATAAGGATAACAGAATAAGAAATAAAACAAATCCCGTTCTTGAATGAATACTACAAACGAAAGCGGCTTACATTTTCTTTTGCATCTGAATCGTTTCGCAACGCTCATAAACATCAGGATCCGTTACGTCACCATCGAAGTGAAAGCGAACTCTTTAATTTTTATATATTTTGAAATACGAATATATTTATTACTTTTAAATGCTCAAATGGCCGCTTTAAAATTATTTTTTATGAAATAAGCTTTTAAATAAGTAGATACAGTTTTAATATTTGCGTTAAAACGTGTGTATAAACACTGAAACGTCGAGTTAACTCGCACATAACAAGGTGTCGTAAAAAATTGATGTCGCGTAGCTGGCTCGTCGTACTTGGCAAGATGCGTTGGCTTCCCATCCGAGCCGGTAGGGTACCGTTCGCTTTGACATCGATTTGAAGGTTATCACCGACGGTGTCAGCGACCAGCCGCCTCGGCGCGCCCACACGCGCTTCTGTATACAAA
>DWGJ01004631.1:0-11384 GCA_018246895.1 Aspitha aspitha aspitha | reverse complement strand
TACAAATAGGCTAGCATTTGGCCACTATCACGCCTGATGGTAAGCGATGATGTGGTATAAATTATTTAAATAATAATTTATACCACAAAAATATATATACTTAATTTTATTGTAGGTAATTATTGGCCATAAGTGTAATGTATGTATATTGCTGTGGATTTTATGTAAATAAATAAAATATTATGAATTATTTTCATAAGCTCTCCTAATATATCCATAACCAATTTCTCAAAGTGACTTGTGAAATAAGGTAAATTACTCGCTATTGTTTTCCGTTATCAATCTGGTACAGAATACAGTTTCCAGGTTAAACTTCAATAAGCTCGCTGTACTAACTTAAGTACAGCTACTGCCATAGTTTTAATTGGACATAATTCCCCGCAGGTCATGCATTTAGCGAGAGCATGCACGTGGAATCCCTAGTTACCTTTAGATATACACAAACGCTCTAAAGCATAGTTTTAATTAAAATAGTTGCTTGAGCACATGTACGGTAGGCGTATAAGGGTTCAGTATTGCTCATCTCCCAATTGTAATTGTTTTAAGGTTTACTATAAAACTCGTACATAACTGGTTTGTTCACTTTATTTGCTCATTTTAGAGTAGAATAAACGTCTTTACGTTTATTCTACTCTAAAATGAGCAAAGAAGTACAATTTAAAACGGTTTTCCAACTTTAAAATAGGGGTCAATAAACTTGAATATTTACAAAGTTCCTAAGTGTTTAATTACTAGTGTTTTGTTAACGACGTACAAGGAGCATTTGCTCTGGTCGTATTAGGTTAGTTAACTTTATTGTTATTTTATTGGACATGAAAACACAAAACGGAGAATTACTCCTTAAATAATATACCTCAACGGGTATATAGAGTTGTTTGACAAGAAAACTATTCATATGTATATCTGACTTATATGTATAAGTGTTTTTCTATACGTATATAGCTAAGAAAAGTTTTTTTTTATTATTAAAAACATTTTTAATTACATATGTAAAAAGCTGCATTTTTTAGCAATAATATAGTAAGACAACTCTTTTATTATTAAACGTATTAATAGTTTTAAACGTACATAATATAGGTAGTATGTACGTTTGTACTTTGCACGGCTACTACTAGGGTACGTAAGTATGTAGCTTATCACACTGCAATTAATGCTTCCATCTGTCAGTCTTGAATGAAAAAAGCGTAACAGAAACATTCTTCACGTCATTACATTTTTCTAGTCGTGGGAGTTCGGCAAAAAGGAAAACTCGAATAAATAACAATATCCTGCTCCTGACATTGTGACATTTCAATTAAAATATCAGACTTTGCTTCTTCTTTGTAGCGTGCTTAATTCTCCTGAGATTGCTTATTTCGTGAGCTTCAATAATTTTGACAAATTTTAACAGCTACATTTTCTTTAAGATTTTTTACATTTACATTAGATTTAGCAAACACAAATTTTAAGTCTGTCTCCAACTCCTATTATATGTAATTTGGGTTTATATGTACATATTTGTATGGATTACAATCGAGACTTTGAGTTAATGCTTTGTTTGCGTAAGTTTATTTAAACTAGATGCGGGCTGTTAACACTCTTTACTAATATCTAATTAATCTGTTACTAATTACTATCTATTACTAATTTAACTAAGTTACATTTATTATTTATGATAAAAGCCCTAAAGCGAAATGTTCAATTGTCTGCCTTCCATACTGATGCTACTACTCGTATCTTTATCTTCATTTTATAACCGACTTTGAAATCGACGTATTCCTGCACAATTATTTTCTTTTAATTAACCTATTTGTGTCGTTTCAAGGCTTTAAATTAGCAAGCTGGGACAATCACTGAAATTGAATTTCAGAACGTTTGAAGTTAGTTTAAGATAACATCAAATAGAACTTTCTACCCGCATAACGTGGGCGTACGGAACGTGGTGGAAATTTTAATAGACTCAATTTTCCTTTTCGTGACGGTTTGTAGTTTTATCTGATTATTATAGAGATACTACAGTCTTATAAGAATGATAAGATTTTAATTACATAATATATCCCGTAGGCCAGTTGTGGGTTTGCGAAACATACGACTAATAATACTATGATAGAGAACAGTAATAAAAGATTCAAACATGATGAGCGGTATTATATTTACTTTGCAGTTTGTAAAGCAGGGGAGCATGCTAGAATTTGAACCTCCTAAAATGGTAGGTTTATATTTAAATTACAAGACAAGCATGCAATGAAATAAATCCAATATATCTATGTACATAACATGACGTATTAGTAGTTCACGAAAGCGCGGATAAAAATTAGAGCAACTGCTTTTCATGGTTATAGCATATTAGGAAAGTGCAGTATAATTTCTTATTCAAGCAGTTCTTAAAGACCGATGTCAACTCCTTGGAACATTGCAATTTTGTAATTACAACTTTGTTTGAAGGACGCATAATTCACTCGACATTTGAACTAAGCGTTTTGAAACATTTCCTTTGCAAAAACCGAGGATTTTATTTATTGCGGCTTAGACTGTGTTTTAATAACTTATTATTTAATAAATACCGGGGAGCCCAAGCTCCATTAATCGATTTACGATATTGCCGTGGGAATATAAAATCTTCTCACGGGAAAAATACTGTTTTTTTTTCCACCACAACTAGGATACAATATGCTATGTCATATGGAAAACTCCAACAAAGTCTATAGAGAGATATAATTATGTGATTTGTACAAAAATAATATGGTCGTTGGGAACCCTAGCCATGAATACCAATAAGTTTCGAATAAGCAGAGCGAATTTCCATTTAAAATAAAAAAATCGTTGGTATAATTACTTCAATTTTATAATGTTTCCGTGGAAATTCAATTTACGCCCCATTGTGAGTACTTACTTCAGTTCGGGAGGTAAAATATTCTGTACAGAATTCGCCGATAAAAGTTTTTAGGAACTTAGCGTTATGTTTTCTTTATTGGCCGTCGGTATACCATTGAAAATTTGTTTGCAAAATAAATTTAATCTGTTTATAATTGTTTTGCATTGATGGCATCACGGTAAGTTATTGCCACTTGAAACATTGCGGAAGGGGCCGGTGGGCAAAATCTTATGTGCTGTTCGGATCAATCATCAAGAATCGGCATCAATGTCATCATATCGATATATCACGGCCGTGTGTACATGCTGTTCACTTGTTTGTTATGTATTTTGTAAGAAAAAAATCCCAGTACATAAAAATATAATAACCTTTTTTAAGTCGTCTCCCTTTTCTACGCCGTCAGTGTTTTATTTATTTACTGTTTGAAAAGATACTAGAATATTTAAAGCGAAGGACAACGTTGTTAAGCATTCTAAAGGGTACAAACGGAAAAGAAGATTGGAAGTAGTATTTTATTTATATAATAGTAGCAACGAATAAGGTTATGCAAGAATGAAGTTTTTTCTTTTACGAGAAACTGTTGACACTTAAGTAAACAATTTTAAGCTAGTAACAGAAGTGATAAAGAAGCTGTAGCTTCAATTATTACATAAATATCAGCTGGGTAACTAGGCGATGAGATCGATATATCTTTTAAAATTAAAGCTGGCAACATTTAATTACTTTGTTATCCGTATCTACTATCTTTTTCAATTACTTTGTTTTGACGGATATTTATTTATCATTATTGGACAAACTTAGTTTTAACGCCTATTCTACATAAACTAAATAGTTTATGTAGAATATAATATAAATATATAAATATATACCTATATAAATACATACCTATCTCTTTAATATAGAACATACTTTTTTGTCATAGAACCTACTCGTATATATTCTAACAATTCGTACTGGAGCAATATGATTGAGTATACTCTAAGCTTTCTGTAGTTGTGCGCAAGACCTGAGTCCAATGGTGGGACTAAAAAGGGTTGCAGTCATAAAACATAGATCAGTGTTTGCAGGTGGTATAGAATATGGTCTAACTCAAATATTACGAAACAATGAAAAGGCCAGTCAAACCTTAATGTGTTAATTAGATACCTGTTGCCCTTTTGCGACTCCTAAAGACAAGTTGATACATTTAGCGTGTGGAATTCAGGCTGCATATGTTAAAACCATAAAACTTTTTCTATAGGGCAATTCCTATTAAATAGCAACGTAAGAATCTTCCATCTATATGACGCAATAATTCTTACACTAGAAAAACGAAGACAAAGAAAAACTTCATCCTCTTACAAATGTAGCTGAAGCGAGCAGATGAGATCGATATCCCATTAAAGTTTAAAGCCCACACGATACCGGGGTAATCTTCCGTACGCTGTCGCTACTTGTTTACCCATTTCTCGCGTTATAAATGAGAAAATAACACGCTTTCTAAGCGGAGCTCTTTGTGACGTGTGTACTTCCTGGAAATTATCGATTTATAAGTAAATAAACAGTTAAGCGCTTCATTCGGTCGTAAAAACTCAGACGACTTTTTATATTCAGGTTGACTGTCCCCTCGTCTTCCTTAAGAGTTTTCGTAGCGTTAAAACAGTACGTTTGTCATTTAAAATAGAATAGACAGACGAATAGATAAGAATTAATTTGCCACGTATGCTGTTTGTGTAGATTTAACAAATGGCAAAAGTAACAACCATTATTTGATCCCAGACTAGCCAAAGCCTGCACACGTAAATAGCATCATTTTTATTGGATAACATTAAAAACATTTGGTTTACGAATACTTACATAAATGAAATATATACAGTCGAAACGTTTACCATATGTTGTTATCAACAAAGCAAAATGTAAGTTATTACATCTGCAGATAACACGGATTATATAGTCAAAACAGCCAAATACTGTTTCATATTATTTAAACGTGAAGATAACCAATTATATAAATAAATAAAACAAAGACAAGTAAAATAATGTGTAGGTACTATATGTACTCGTATATATAGCACCACGTACTAGAAAACTAGATAATTGAATCTAATTTAAAATAATATAATAGAAATTATGAAGTACCTACGTACCATTAAATTTAATAACATATATTTAAATCTAAAATAATTTATTAATCATATTTAGCAGATAACTGTGACAAAAAAAGAAATACCTACTTGTCGAGGTTTTTTTAAGCGTATGGTTAAACCAAGGTGAGAATATATTATTAAATTAGGAATATTACGTTTTAAATATATTTAATAATGGAGTGTGTTTGTATATTAATCATTAAATAAAACGAGAAGAGAGATATGTACCTATAATCATTTAAGTAATACCTTTTTTATACTATATACTTATAGAATAATATAATCAGAATGACTTTGTATTGAGCAGAATATTTGATACATTGGTTACACAAAGTAAAAAACTGAAATCATTTGTCTATGTTAAATTCAACCACAAACAAAAGAGAAAGGTAAGGCGTAGATATATTCAAAAATACTCACATTTTATCGGGAGCTGGGCTTAGCTACGAGGTAGTCGAAACTGAATCAATGGCGGCTTAATCAATAAACTACCACAACGCTCTTCTGCCCAGTCGTTTTACTAATAAAATTGGAAAATTTTCCTTTCCGTCTTTATTCAGTCAGTGCTCAGAACGAAATGAATGTACTTTATGAATGGGATGCTCACTAGATTTCCCTTTTAGCAAATCGGGTGGCGATCTATTTTTAGTCGCACCTTTCCCAATAGAAATACACCTTAATTCACACGTTTACGTAGAAACACACCCGATAGCTTGATCTACGGCGCTAAATAATACAGAATAACAAGAGTACGTTGTTAAATATGCGAAATATCAGAAAATACAAGCAGAAATGAAAACCTTCCGCGACTGGGTTTCCCGATTTGTATGGGAGAGGGCGCGTCTGTATTTTCCTTAATAGGTACGAATGGTCTAAAAATATACCACAAAAGACAATATAAAAGTGAACCTTACGCATATCAATAGAAAGTTGAAATTTCTCTGTCATTATGTTGTTAAACGTATGTGTGCTGGGGGGAAATGAGTAAGTGTGTGTAAATATTGGCGCATGCGCGGCTAAAGCTTGATGTGAACAAAAATCAATTCTGTGGACGTGGGAGTTATGTAATGAAAGAGACAAGTTTGCGTCGGCGACTGCCCCTAATTGGGGTTAATCTCATTAAATGAAAATATCTATTCCAATTCGCTTGTAAACGCTAATATTTTTTAAGTGGTACAAGCATAACAGTGGAGATAAATCTAACACCACCGCATAGTTTCAGCTTCCAGTACCCCTGTCACATTCCTGTTACGAATGACGTAGGTAAAGTACCGATAGTAAGTGTAACGACGTAGTAGGTATCTATGGATACCGAACCATTTGCGATTTACCATTCAATATAATTTTATATACACACAGAGCTATCCCACAGGACGGGACGGAGAATTAGGTTTATCAACAGTTACGATCCTGATAATCTTGTCTTTCCATTTCTACTTTAAAAGTCGTACCTATTGAAAGTACTCTTGACCTGCTTTCCTTAAGTACATTTCCGATATGGTTATAGTACATACGTTTGGGTGTAACCCTTTCAAATCTACCGCATAAAAAAAGTTAACGCGTTTAATGGTTTTTGCTAGCAAATCATATTTAATTTGCAAATTTCTGGCAATGAGATACTTGTTCTGAAATAAAAATGAAATGTTACTTCATTTCGTTCAGAAAATGCTTATAAGTAACTGCAAATGACAACAGAAAGAATAATAAATATCCTATAATCGTGTGTCCTGTTTAATAATGCTATTTATTAATGACGTCACCCGACTGTATGTCTCTTTTTACCTCCATCATCTATCCTCAAGTGAACTTTCAGATTAAGGGGTTGGTGCGGCGAAGGGGGTTTTACCCTAGTTCCGTGGTATATATAAATGCTTTTGTGAATGATTTTAGGGTGAACTATTACAGTAGCATTGAAATATGTCGATCTAAATAAATTATAGCTATCATGATATGACCTGATATTTGTGAATAAATATGTAAGTCTTAGTTAGGCGTAGTTTTGGTTTACTTATTACAAAAGTATAACACACATTGGGTGGTAGTTTATCAAGAATATCTTTTATCAGAACCCCTTTTATCACACCACTATCAACCAGTAATCATTACAGTATAGTTTATATTGATGCTCATAACAAAAATATTTGTTCTCGGTAGGAATTGAACCCGTAAGCCCCGGTTTAGCAGTTACGAGTATGTTCACTAGCCACCCGAACGTAGCCTTAAAACTTTTCACTACGAAAAGCGATTCACGTCCAGCAATCAATAAAAGGGTTTGAAAAAGAAATCATTAATACGGAGCTTCAAAAAATCGTTTTTTTTACGGTTTATGGATACCTACCTACCATATCAGTCAAACTAAGATTTTGGAGGTATAATATATACATTTTTAAATCTAACTTTAGATATTCCAGCGTTAAACGAACTTTAACCTTTGTCTCTCTCGAGAAGAACATAAAAATAAGTAGATAAAAGGTTGTATGGCGGTCGCATGGAACATTTCTCAAGTCAGTAAACATGTGTCACGACAATGTCATTGTGACGTCGCCAGCAGTCAAATATTGCTTGCTGAAAATTAAGATAAGCATTGTATTTTCTGTTACTTTGGTAACAACATCGTCTTAACAGCGTCTCCAGGTCATCTATTTGTTTAATTTATTTGCTTTAGATATATTTCCTAGTAACTGCATATTCTATTCTCTAGCCCTATATCACCAAGCGGTTGACTTGCTTGTACCTAAGATGTTGGTTGGCGAAAGGCTGATTATTGTAATTATTTCTACATATTTCCCGCCATTGGCACCCTGACTGCGACGTTTCTTTCGAATGACGCTATTAAAGCTTATTTAAATACAGCTTTGGCACTAAATGTCAGCTATTATAGGCAATAATGATCATAAATGTAGTCTACTTTGCTATATTATTATACGTAACTAAAATATATGGGGCGAATTTTTACGATCTGACTCCTGTTACTTGAAGTCGCTGCAAATAACATATTTAACGTTTAACGGAAATACACTGAACAATACAGGTAAGATTGCTATAAATTTTATCGTAATTAATAATTCAGAGAGAGATTTAGGGCCTTCGAATGTTATTTAAAAAATTACACCGAAAACAGAAAACGATCCCTGTCCACAAAAAGGACAAGAATTATATGTATAAATAAGCTATCACAACACAACGAAAATTCAAATATTGCTCACTCTGAATTTTTTAGTTTAGAATGGATAGGATTGTATTCAGTTCGATAAAAACAACGTCGCGCCGGCTAGACAGCTCTGAATCAAACTTTTCTTGGAAATACCATGACGAATTCAATGACTCTTCCCCTAGCCCTGTTGAACTAACATTATAAGTATTACATAGATAGCGGTCTGGAAATAATCTCGCTTACCTCGTATCTGACATTGCTCGGGGCGTTCGCTCGCGCCGGTTCAATTTCCGACATTGCGGCCGCTTCCGGAATGACATAGCTTGCATTTGCTTTTAATTACAATCTTGTTGATCTTACGTATAGTTTATATGCATAAGTATATTCATTGTTTGAGTTTGTCCTAGTGTCAGTAGGTAATTTGAATTTCATAGAATGTAGGTCAATTCGGATTCAACATTTTGAAGAAATTTAACTGGAATGTTGAAAACTGCTAGCAATTTACCTGGCGGTCAGGGATAAGAGAGGTTTCGGTGACAGTCCATGGAAAACCATATGACGACATGATTCGCGTAGTTGGTCACTTGTAAAATATATCTGGATCGTATTGTGCAAGCTAGACATGGCGCAAGACCTCAAGTTAAAGGTCATATAAGGTCCTATAATACAGATCCAAGTCCCAATAGTACATCTGCTATAAAGAAATTATTGATTTTGTCACAATATAGTCACGTACTGCTGTCAAAAAACCTTTTTGGTCCTTTTGGTCAATGAACCCGGCTGCTAATTATCTACATGTATGTGTCTAAAACGTTATATTACAAATAAATAGAAGTCAGAATATAATTGAAAAAGGTAGTGAAAATGTTACTTTCACTCAATTTGAAGCGGATATTGGTTTGACGAATATGCCGTTTTGGTATGATAAAACAAACATACTTAAGAAATGGCCTTAATATTTATCATAGAGAATACCAGTATCCAAGAGTGGGACGATATAAGGGTGAATGAAATTTGAACAAAATAATGAATATTCCCAAACGAGAACAGTAAAATGGCATTTTATCGAAAATTTTAATTGCGAAATTGGTTCTATTTCAAGGAAATTATATTACCTGTCAGATAATAAACAAATAATAAAAATAGTAACAACTTATTCGCTGTTTGTAATGTATTGATATTAATATAGAAACGACATTTCTTTAGGAACTTTTTTGATATTAATATAGAAACGACATTAGGAATTGAAATTACTGATAAATATATAGACAAATTATTTACATGTCAGGGATATTAAATTAACAATGTTTGATGCAGAATAAATCAAAATCATTTTGATTAAAACTAAACAAAAATTTATCGATGTGGTTCGATTTTGAGTAAGAATGATAATAATTTATCAATGTTAAGTAAACATCTCTTGCATACACATAGATCTTTCTCGCCTCTTTCATATTTCTTTCTTTTAAGAAACAAATGTATCTTTTTTCAGTTACTTTGTTGATTACTCTCCCTTCAATTCAGCATTTTATTTGGGTAAGATATTATATATTAAGACACGTTTGAACCATATGATGTTAGGTATAAATACATGAGAATTAACTTTATAAAAATGCTATAGAAAAAAAGACGTTAAAACACTTTGATCTTTAATAAAAGCTATAATTTAATGAAATAAATAAGCCTGATCTTTTCCTTGGCGTTAGATTTGGTTTTATAATTTCATACAGTTTATAATATACGTCTGAGGATTAATTTTACACAGCCAAAATAATTAAATGTAGTAAAACCTTCATAATATTCTCGGACAGCTTACCGATGCTCGTTTAGTTAATGAAATGGTTTTTATGAGGTGAAAAGGGAATAATTTTTGTGTTGGCATCTGCAAGTTGGCACTCGGGACTGACCGAGCTGAGAGCGACCTAGTACCTGTTACGCAATTCATTTTAAACCTTGTCGAATTATGTTTGACTTTAATTATTATTTTTGCTTTTGTGGAATTAAGAAACAATATATC
Organism: Aspitha aspitha aspitha; assembly: GCA_018246895.1. Taxonomy (NCBI): domain Eukaryota; kingdom Metazoa; phylum Arthropoda; class Insecta; order Lepidoptera; family Hesperiidae; genus Aspitha; species Aspitha aspitha. The sequence continues at coordinate 1,233 of DWGJ01004631.1, read as the reverse complement.
ATAAAATATAAATGTATTTGAGTCTTGTTTATACCTGCATCTGTGGGACACCTGGAGCGTATTTTCAAGATAAAGCTCCCTTCAGTTGCTTGCAAATATCTATGCGATTAGTTACTGTAAGAATTCCTGTTATTTCAGACTAAAAGATCGTAAATTATTCAGATTGCTTACTACCCGCAACTGGTTGGTCTACAGTAGCTCCTTGTCCGTCGAATGCACCATGGCCAAATTACAATTTTCACAGAATGGGAGAGAAATTCATATCGCCAGAGACAAGAACCTTGCATACTCAGACACAGGCGCGACGCTTTGAACCCACAGCGAGTTCAGCAATGTGCGTACATGTTTCAAGGATAGAGACAGTATACACAGCCGCTGAAGAAGAAACGAGACACAAGGACGACGTATAATCATAATGATAAGACAACACTAAAGAAAACAATGCCGACAACTTTACAAACGGTTATTATCAGGAAAGAGCAGGTAGTGAAAAATGGACGAACATTCGTTAAAGTAATAAACGGATAGTTAAAAGACAATCACCGACTTGTAAATCTTCAAGGAAATAAAGATGTTGATGTCAATGGTCTTCTTAAGAATTGAATATTAATAAAATCAGCTAGGTATTTATAAATTAAAGATTTTTATATGTAATATAGAAGTAGGATTGTGTTTATTAAATAATTTTAAAACTAAGCATGTTTCTTACCGATCTTGCCTCTAATAACACAATATCGTGCGTACGATAATGAATTTTAAATATTAACAGGTACTACTAATGTTGCTCAGCTTTATTGTATACTTAATGATGTAATTAAAAACTGGCTATAAAAGGTACGATAAGAATTTAATATTTCTTTGCATGAATTTTACTTCTGTATATGAAAAATAAAAATTTTAATCAAGTTGAAGATGATGAGGTGTTTGGTCTTTATAGAGATTGCTTTTGGAGTTCTAAAATACAGGTATGTTTGTTTGTTGGTTGTTTATCCGTTAAAGGTATAGATTTCCGCCATTCAAAAGGCATATAACCTCTTTGCACCTACTTGTACTTGTACGCCCTAGCTGATATTTGAATCTGAATTAATTTTGTACTTACAGCAATCAATTTACCTATATATTTATTTTCTATTATTATACCCACACGAGTTTTCAAAATTTCAGTTTGTGAATCAGCAGATCAAGCAGTGTGGTTCGGACGTCAATGAAACAGTAACAAAATAATTTTATACT
>DWGJ01004630.1:0-11387 GCA_018246895.1 Aspitha aspitha aspitha | reverse complement strand
ACGTTCATTGTTTACATTCTGGTTGTCGATGTCAAACAAAAAGTCCAAAGAAATGTCAAAGAATTATTTTTTATTATAGTCGAATTTCCACCAGTAGGCGACCACTAGTTTAAATAATAATTCAAACAATTGCGACCAATACTCACGCTAGTTACTTAAGACGGTCGACGGACAGACCGCGTGGGCTTTTATTGAGCTTTTAGAGCGTCGTAACGGTTTGTTATCATCGAAGTGGTCGTACTTGTGACTCGTTCGGAAGATTGCAAGCGACATGGCAAGTTCTTGAACGTGAAATTAGATGCCGTAAGATAATTACACAGCTGATAAACTACAATACATATACGAATGTCTAAATACATACTAATAATGGATATCGGATGGATAATGTTTAAGGTGAGACACAGAACGAATAATCATGCTCATCAGACAAATATTTATCACCACTGCACCAAAGGGACTGATCCCAATACGGTTGTAGACAGGAGGATAATGTTCTAAACACCGTCACAGTTGATTTACATCCGTTTTGTAAATGTTACTTTCTCGACATCAGCAGCAATCGATTTGTATCTTTCAGTCGCGAAACGGCTCATTCATGTCTCTTCATTATTACGTCACGAAATTGTATCGTCATTCGATATTGAATGTATTTGCGAGGAACATTTCGTGCATTTCTAGCGTAGGCGTTGCCCAGCCTAGTCTCATCGCCGCAGCTTCCGGTGCCGTGAAGTAAAAGTATAATTGAAAATATCACCATGACACCTTTGAACCTGATCATTGTAACTATTTCTCATTGCACATCTGCACTAAAAGCAAGCGTTTGCATATTATTTTTTAAGCAAACACAGCGCTATTTTTTGAAATCATATTAAAAATACTTTCATAAGGTTGCTTACAAATAAACACTTGTCTGTTTCAGTCCAGCGTCCAATTTTATTATTCAACAAAAATCTCCACATTCCAATCGTTCATTACAATCTTTGGCACGAACCTCGAACTCGAGAACGTTATTATACGATTTTAAAATTAAGAAAGAAATTTCTGCTCGTTACAGCAATGATCATGTCGAAATCTGCGCATCAATAAGAGTTCTACCGACTCGTAATAGGTATTTGTCTTGTGATGCTTGTGTTATATGCAGCGCATCGTAAGTACGAGAGGCACAGGGCGGCTAACATTCTAATGCGTCCCGTTCTACCACGCCCACATTCCGTAACAGTTTCGTGATTCCAGACACGAAACGAGGGGTGTTGGAGGACCGTACCCAGTTACACGGCAATTATGTATTACGAATTACGACTGAACATGTATCGTGCTAAATAGCGGCGCGCCCAAAAGCACACGGCGGCCGTGTGCAGGCTCGCGTGATGGCCCCGTGTAACTGGATCGGATCAATACAACGGTTCAGGTTCAGCTTGAACTTCGCAAACACAAACGGCTCGGGTTACCAACGAAACGATTGTACGAGGGCACGTAGTGCGATTGGTAAGCAGATTGCAAAAAAGACAAATATTTGATGTTAACACCGAAATCTCATACGTTCGGGAATGCCGAAATGTTAAAGCAAATATGCTCTCTCTCATAAATATGGCTCTGGAAGAAGTTCTTGGAAAGATCAGTAGTCAATATTTGTACAAAACAATAAGAAGGTAGTCACATCGGATCAATGATAAAGGAACATAATTATGTTACTACAAAAACTTATAACACTAAAACCTGTACAGCGTGCAAGGTTTTTTCGCATACAGACAGATGTTGTAGACTGAATGAGCTCTTTGTCTTGATGACAATATAGGGTTTATAAAAATGAAAAGACAAAAGAATCATACATATGATAAATTGTTCAGCGAGCCAGTTAAAAAAATTAAACATAACACAATTCCAGCACAACGTATATCGAATCGAACCAATAAAACATGAAAATGAAACGCATTGTGTACCTAGAAATGAAAAAGTAAAATGAAACTAAACATCAGAGAAGTCATTTAACACACAAAGAAATAAAAAAAACAAACTACACTCTCCATTCTCAAAGCATACCATCGAATGCGGATGCCAATGCCACACACGGCAACGCAAGTTGTTACGGGCTCACCATGCTATTCAAACCGATTGTACTCCAAAAAGAGATCGAACGAATTCAATGGAAGTAAAAAAGTAGCGAGCCGTACGAAAACGGAAAAAGGTTTCGCAAAGAACGCATCCGATAGGAACACGCTTTCAGTATAATACATACACATTACAAACAACAACAAATCGTAATAACTAACACCAAAGACACAATACAAGGCCTTGTTGAAATGACACTATCAATGTTTACCGGTAAATCTTGCGATAGCGTTATCGAGAGAGATACGAAACCATTTCGTAAATGTTTCCAAATTAAAAATGAGAGAAAGTAATATAAAAGTAAAAACAAATGCATAATTTATTGAAATATATTCAAGATGGTTCCGTACGCGAAGTCAAGTAGCATCAATTGAATGTAGACGTTAGCACTTGTACATAGAATGTATAGGCGAAGCATATTTGATAACATTGGAAACGTTATGCAATATGCAAGCCGCTATTACTACTCGTTGATTCCCTTTGATGATTCATATAAATAATAACTCTCAGTTGAGACGATCCAAAAATGCTAGCAGGTCGAAAATTTCAGGTTAAGACATAAAATATCAATCTTGCTTGAATATAAATATCCACTCATATCTTTCGCTTTGATATCATAATATACATTGGACGGTAAAGTACACCAGCTGCATCTCTGTTCTTTATGAACATTACGTAGCTATACTATATACCTACATACATATTTAAACCTTCAAACTATGGTATTTCGTATAATTTACATTTAATGATTGTTCAAGTCTATTCTTGAAGGTTATAAAACAACCGTTTGCCAAACAATAGTGTCAAGAAATCAGCGTGAGAATTTTTATTAGTGTTTAGGGTCAATGAACTTTTATCGCCATGGTCATTTACTTCGTTGAAGATGTAGCAAAACACTTATCACAGATATTGAAAAAGAAATATCAGCTCGATTTAAAAAGAGTTTCGTCACAAATAGATTCATGTTCAATACAACAACAGTAGTAATAGGGAAGTACCGTTTTAATAAATCCATCTGTAGGCGGCAGATTGTTGTGAAGTGCGTATTCAATTGAAACTCTTTTAATGAGAATACGGGCGGTAAATTCCATCACGTATAATGAAGCAAAATATGAAATTGTTGCTCTAAATGCACTAACTGACCTCATGATCCCTGTAGAACGGCTCCTGTAGATTCTCCGGGACCCTGTTGTTGAACGCCTTCGAGAGCAGCCATTTGATCGACGCTCGCTGCTTCGACTGCAACAAATTGAATTCTATCAATGAAAGTTATATAAAATATAATTGTAAAAATCCCAGTCATTTTACTTGAAGAATACTACTATTGGCAATAGCGTATCTTTGAAGATTCATTCGTTAGTTGTTCGATATTCGAGTTGTCGTCATTTCCGGAGGCGTAAACGAAAGTTGTCGCGCGTCATTTTGTCTAATGGAACTGTGAAAACACCTTTGACAAGTGGAAGTTGACATAGAGACATAGATAATGCAAACGAGTCCTGAGCGTTCATTGAGCCGCGGCTTAAAACGGGTCGATTGCTGCAATAATCGCTCAGAAACATAGCAGTATTATGGCAACGTCCGCTTATTGATGTCCAAGTGGATGTTTGTTTAGTCCTTGTTCCAATTTAAGTACTCCTTACATCTGCAGATGAATACCATGTACTTTCCTATGCTCTTGGCAATTCATGAATTTCCAATGTCAATTTGAATGTCATGAATTAAGTATATTCAATCGATTTGTTATGTTAATGTCAAATGTTATAACGAAAGAAAATATAATGGAATATTTGGATCATTTACTTCAGCCGATTAAAACTTCCCGACAATAAATTGTATTGCTGTGATTATTGTGTCATATAGTTAAGGGCATAGTACGACTTCAAAATAGCCTTATTCAATGTAATAAATAATCAAACATAAATACGTAGTATCAGCGTAATAAAATCCAATACAGAAATTCCGATAACACACATTTTACTATTATAAAATGGCGCAGATTTAGATGCGATAAGGATTTGATGATACACACGACACGGAGGTTACGTAATGTCTTATTTAGTAAGCAATATGACGTAGGAGTCTCATAAAAAAATTGGCAATTCCAATACGCATAGACAACATTCCGCAGACGAAAACTTCCATATACGGGTTGCGATATAATATTTGCAACAATGTCAAGGTTGATATATAACAATGCAAATCCCTATGAATTCACATTACTATTACCGTAACGACGCGCGATGCATCGAAGTGCACAATGAATCTTATGTAAAATTATGCAGCGCCTGGATCTCACTCTGTTATCATAATAAATATGAATGAAGGATACATTTAGTACACGTAAAAGCGACAGATCTGCATTTAATATAATATACTAATGTAGATTTTCAAGCGTCACTCGAAGCTGAACGAACGTTTTATAACACACAATCAAGAGTCAATGAAGAAAATTGAAGGAGTAAAGACAAACAAAGTTGGGAAGCAATCAATAACGGTCTCAGGGCTGAACGCCGACAAATCATAAAGCAGAAAGGTCGGGCGCGTGCCGTCGCATGCCGCAACAGATAAAAATAGGCCGCTGCAGAGACACTCCCGAATAGGGAGCCACTCTGGACGAGAGCAATCAAAGCCGAACATCATAAACAACTGACACTACGTCTATTTAAACGACTATTGATACCGTCTTGTTGAGATTCATTCACTAATGCACAACTAGCTGCGTTTGTTAGATTGCTCAATAGGTTTGTTAATAGATGCAGAGATTGATGTTAATATGGAAACGATTTTAACTATTTAGAAATGATTTTAAACAAACTAATATGATTTTAAACTAATGAATAAATAGAAACGACGTGCAATTGTTTAATAAAATGCAATATTAAACTGTTTTAATTGACGGTCTATAAATAATATGGTCAATGAAAAATTTAAATTCCATTTTGATCATAAATTATTACTATACCGAATAATTTGAAACGAACGGTGTGAAAAGTGAATTCAAACAGACAAATGTGGATACATACATTTTGCAGACGTCAGAAGCGTCATGATTTAAGCGCTGGCTATGAAGTACTTTCATACGCCAACCTATAACATATAATAATTGGAGCGGGCAGGCCACTCTCTAAACAGAATTCGTACTAGTTAATTGTCGGATGATAATTAGCAAGAATCGCCAACGGACGCTGAAATTTCACTCTCTCCTGTGCTTTGAAAGAGGTTCATTCGATTCTCGGTCGTCGCAGCGGAAGAATGCACTTCCGCGTTCGGCCACTGCGTCACTGCCTGGCATTACAATGGCAACACGCAAACAAGATAACATTACGTTTGCTGCTATTAAACAAATAAAATGGATATTTTAAGCTCAAATTGTATTTTATGTTCTGTACATATATCAACTTTTGGTGGTTTACTAGCATTTTCTATTGAAACTTAACAAACATCTCCTATGATGCTCATATTAAGTGTAAGCATTAGCAATAGACCATTGTAACAAAAGTCAGGCGATGTATGTACGAGTATTTGTTATCTCAAATGTCTTACAAAAAGGCCTTTATTTTTATGAGAACTTCCAGACAAGAGGGACTTGCATAATGGGTTTTTAACTAGTTGTGAACAAAAGCTGGTCACTGTACGCTGACCGCCAGAACAAAGAGATGTGCAACCAGCCACAATGGCATCGGATACCCTTACCATATACGGTCAGGTTAATGAATCCTGCAATCATTTGACCTAACTTTGCAAACCAAGTCATCTATAGATGTGAAATTTTATACTCTTGATTTGGACATTAAGAAAAATAGGGTCGTTTAATCAGCAAGGCCGTAGGTACACCGAACGTCAACGATTCGTGACGGTACCACACAATGACGAATGACTCACGTAAACAATTGGAATATCACAGGGCTCAATTGCCGGACACATCGGCACAAACAGTAATTGAGAGAAAATTGCCAACAATGAGCGATCATTGAAAAGGTCAAGGGTTTGCGAAACATTCGCAGGCAGTTATCGGCGGTTGGTGGCGTGAAGTCGACGTGTGGAAACTGGAAAGGTGCGTTGGCACCTGCGTCCCACGCGAGCGGTGAGGTCGCGCGCCCACGCCGCCGCGCCGCCTCCGACGATTCGGATTCAGCACTGATTTATAACCAATTCGAAAATCCCGTAAACTGGACGCAATTTCCTGCTCATAACAAATTGCATTCAGACGATGTGATGAAAGTGCGTTTGTTTTCTGATTTATTGACGCAGTTAGTTCTTCACTCGATTACACTAAAGATTAATAACAACATTAGTCTTTCCCTTTAAATAAAGGTTACCAAATTAACCAGCTTTTATGTCTTTTTTGCCGTTTCCAGAACTACGTAAATATCTTATCGTCCAATCATGTATTCTGACGCTATTGGAATTTCTGGAATGAAAATACCTAAGTAAATAGTAAGTGGTAAGCTCACAAATCGTTTCAACATCAACAACGGCCTGGTTTAATTGGCGTTATAATCTATCATAAGACGCGCACGGTTGCTCTCTCCGCGGTATTTAATGGGCAGGTAGGTACAGTAATGGTGGATGCGGTCGGTACTGCTATCAATATCTGCGATCGGCGCTTGCAATGCTCCACGTTTTAATAATCCTTATTTTTCACGTCAAAACTCATATCCTAATTCAAACTACACTAAATATCACATTATGAAAAAAATGTTTTCGATTAAAAGAAAAGGAGGAAAGTAATGAAGTTGGTGAAATCGATTTAAAAAAGGAACAAGGAAAGTAATTAACTAGCCAGGTTCTCCTAAAAGAGAAGCGCTTTCGCTCAAAAGAATTCAGTTTTCAAGGTTTTATAAAGCGTCACAACAATAAACGCACATCGGTATGGCGAAGTCGCAGCGGAACGGAACAAGAAGTGATTTATCCGTCGCCATGTACGGAGAACGGGTCGAACGAGAACCGACAAGAAAATACCTCTCCTCCTCGATACGTAGTTGTTAGCATCCAAACAACGTTCATTATGTAGACCTAAATTGGTCATCACATGCAAGTCGACTCTAAACATGGATGATATTGATTTTGCCGCAGCAATCCCATTGAACGAGATCTAAACCTAATACGGTATGTAGGAAACGTAATATCTGGTCTCGAAATAGTTCCAGTAAGAGAATATAGCGTCAGATGTCACAATGCACAATGTGAACGTGTTCTGCATTTATTTTAAGCTAAAAATAAAAATAATCCCATTGACAATTCAACGTAGCAATAGCGAAAGGAAGTAGGAACTTCGATAGGAATACTTTACTTGGTCCGATCCTATTATGCATGATAATGTTTTTGAATATTTAAAACTTTAGAATACGTATAAAAAGTAAAATATCAGTAATAACTATGTGTATTTTTAAACGGACTATACAATTTCAAGGGCAATTTTAGGAATCAAAGCAAAACGCAATATCACAGCTTTCAAGCCTAGTGGAACTAATAGCGTCACAATTAACTTAACGGCACAGGAAGTGAGAGATGATTAGACTTGCCCTGAGTCATTCGGAGATTGCAATTTTCGATTCGGCCGAATAAATCGATAAAGTTATAGTTAACAGACAAAAAAAATATACATTTGGCCGAGAAGATTAATTACGAAATCAATTATAAGTAGCAGAATGATGCAACAGAATGTAAAAGCAGTATCCATGCACCAGTAGGCGCTCTTGTATAATCGAAGGATTTAATTACTTCGAATAATGTAACCCAAAGTGGATTAACATAATGGAACATAAAAATATTAGCGCGTCCGCTGATGCGATGAAGTCATGACCAGCGACACACATGTAAACATTATGCCCACGCAGCCTCGAATAAAGATTAAACTTAATAGCTTAGCTAAATTGAGTAAACAGTGAAAAAACGCCGATGAACGGTCAGTGTCGATTGACAACGATGGAGCAAAAAGGAAGGTTGGAGATAACATGTATCGTTAAAAAAAACAACAATTCTCAAGTTACAAATGAGGTCACTTATAACAGTAGTAAATCGTTACAAACTCCGTGCAATTTACACGGATGACGGTGTCATGCGCGGACAGAGTGATGAGTGACGGACATACAAGTAACAGGCAACGGTTGTGACCTTTAACACTAAGCTGAGCCTAGAGAAGCACAATCAAGTGACATAAAAGGAGCTTTTAATGCCTTATAAAGTTAACGATCATCATAGGTAAGTACATATAATAATTGTCATCCGACACAAATATCCTTGCGAATATAATAATTAAAAATCGATTACACAAATACCAAGAAGACGTGAGATTGTAAGTTTAACTAAACATAATTAGCAAAGCCATGATACTTTAGAAGTGACCGTTAAAGACTGTATAAAACTGAAATTCACCGTCCCCTACATCATACACGTATTTAATAAGAAAGCTATCAGGTCTACATCACATACAATTTCACTTTCATCTAAAATGTGGCTATCTAATAAAATTTACATTAATATCGTTATTCATCGATACACGATTCACATTCATTCGGTTGGCCAACGTTAGGTTATCTGCGATGAAGGTAGGTAGGTAGGTAGGTACCGTGCGAGCGAGGCAGTCTGCGAGCGCAGAGTGTGCGACCGATCTCGGTGAAAGTGAGAGAAGTCTCCTCGACACCACGCTGAGGGAACAAACAAATAGACGGCCGCTAATATAAACATTTCGTAACCGCTATAACTGGCAACGCTAACATTATACGCCCGATCGATATGTCCGGTGACCGGTGACACACTTCATCATTACCAACGTTGACGATTACATCACGCTCAGTCAAAAAATATTGAACATTAGACACTAATAGGAACCGTCTATTGGAACTGGGATCGAAAGTGCAACGAGGATTGCTATAGAAGACAATACTTTCTTTATGCTTATAAAGGCTTACGCTGTTTACATTGTGATTGGAACAGAATAAGAAGTATGTTCTGAATCAATTGATATAACGTATGTATAAAGAGCACCAGGAGGCGGCAAACTACTAATGGACCATATTATCATTGTAAGCCCACACATAGTTATCTTTATATACATACAACGAAATCACGTTTGGAGTTAAAATCAAAATGGGTTGTTTGAACGCGAAATACGATTATAGACGTACTGTGGTATTGGGTGATCCCAGTTGTGGGACGTACAAAGATGCACCTAGACACAATAGCTGCATTACATCATTATATTTTAAAAACTGATTATAACGCATTAACAAATAGCTTATTGTTTTCTGAGGATGAATTTTTGCACTGAGACGACATTGACACAAATGGTTCGGTGGGCGTAGAATTGTTAACAATGTTTACACTCCGAAAATACACAGAGACATTGCTCAACGCGTACACACTTTGCTTAAGCATTCTGTACACGGGCAGTGTTCAAAAGTAATGTACCATAAATCAACCAAAAGAGCACAGATTTCATCCATCCAGATCAGAATGTCGTTAAGAAACGTAACGGAACGGAATAGTTTATGTTCTACATCGACGTATTCGTATGTTCCAGCGAGTTTTGATATTCGGTATAGATTTTCTATAATGGATCTAAAGTGAACGAAGCATAAGAGAGCTAGTTTCTATTCTGTAAAATTATATGAGTATTTGCAAAAATCTTTATTTTATTGGCAGGTTTATTAACAAGAACGTTACATGGGAATAGTTTTACATGATCCACTTTACAGTTCTTCGCAAACCTCTCGGTGTCTCTTTAGCATTCTTATTCAATGTTCATATGGTGTTTAACAGGAATAGTTGCAACACGCGCTGCATAGATATCAGTAGAACAGTACCATACAGTTATTAGAAGGATGTGACAATGATGTCAGAATCGATATTCGTTCTATTGATTTATAAACATCGTTAAGAAAACAGTGCGTTGTTAAGAAAACATTGTCTTTGAACTTATACTGTCTGATATTATTCGTTCAGCAGTTTTCCAGTTTCTGATAAATGTAATATTTAAAATAATTACATGGAATTTTAATGTTTAATCAAGCATCTTGTAGGATTAAGTTTTTTTCTAGAAAATAAGATATTTAGTATCATAATAATGTCACTGTGCAAATTTACGTTGTTTTTTTAAAGTTTCAATAGTTTTCTGTACATAAAATATTCCGCCAAATAATTCCATTAGTACCCCCTATTCTTATAATATGCTTATAATACTTTTATAGTATGCTTAAGCTGCGCTATACGACAAATTTATGTATTAATTTAAGATATTTCTCTGTAAGTGAATTTTATTATTCTTTTCAGAAAATAAAATGTTTAACTGTATTCGTGAGGTTCCCAAGGAGTGTCTTGAAATTAATATCGAAATTGCAGTCAATGCACCCTAACTGGTTACTTACTTATGCATTCAACGTTCGTTTTCAAATCTCCGAGGTGGCGTCTCTTTCGTGCAATTCCCAACTCGGAGCTCGCAACTTGCATGACATTTCCACTCGTCTCGGAATATGGGCTCGACGAGGGGAGCGTTACGCAAAAGCGTACGACCCGTTAAGTGACTTCGCACGGAGCACGGAGCAACAGTTTCACCTGTTAAGGAAACCGGCAGAGCCAAATCGAAATTTCATTTCGTGTCTAGAAACCTTGCGTAACCTCAGTTATTCTATAACCAGTATAGAGTACATTATATCAGCGCACGTTATCTGTATCGTATCGGGGTGGGATAAAGATTTTGGCGTCGTTGGACATCAACACGGAGAAACACAATTCGCATTTTATGTAATCACTACATATTCCGCGGGCGTCTAGAATTATGTCAAATGATCGAGATATCTGATAAGCGAAGAAAGTAGACGGCTCACGTTCGAGGTTGGCAAATATTTAAGAGAAAGTAAAACTGTTTGAATAACAATTATACGCTTCATCGATTCAGGCCAATATAAAAGAAAAATGGTCTCGATGTTATCTTAAATTACACATATCCTTTAATAAAGGCCGTTTTAAAGATCCCTTATTGAAGCATATAATACGTCTAGTATTTTTTGCGCCGTTACAGACAATAACATATTAAAAAATGTATAAACTACAATACATTTCCAGGGCTATAGCAGACTCCTTAAAAGTTCAGCACGACCCCTCGCTTTGACCGAGAGCCTATAAAATATGGGCGCTTCGTATAACCAAATTTTGTACCCTCTTAAAATGAAGTAGCTTCGAAATAACAACTCAAACTCAAACTCAAACTCAAATTCTTTTATTCATTATAAGGTACATACATACACTCAATGAAGGTCATGTTTTAGTCGTCGTAC
>DWGJ01004629.1:0-11389 GCA_018246895.1 Aspitha aspitha aspitha | reverse complement strand
GAAGCGCGATGCAACGTACGCAGTTGCTATCGTGTAGGGCTGCCAAAACCCAATAGGGTTGCCTCTACACGTAACTCGTTTAAGGGAATGTTCGTATTCCATTTAGTTTGAGTGGAATGTTTCAAGACGTGTTATGCAGGCGCGGCGCTGTAGGTACTAGGAACAATGTTGCGAGCTCAGTTCTCCGTCAAAGGAGCCTCCCCGTCGCGCGTTCTTTCACTGCCAGAAGTATGTCCGCTTGGTGCTCACTTCGCGTCGCTACAATCGTCAGCTGAGCTGCTTCTGTCGTTTTATGCCACGTTAGTCGCTTTTGACCGAGCAAGTAATTATGCGAAAGTAACAGTTATTAAATATATATGTAATTTAGAACAATACAATTGTTATTAAATTATCATTAGTTCATTTCATTGCATTTTTATAGACTACTCACGGAACGGACTAGACAATTTGGTAGTCGTTCTAGCCGTAGTGATATTAATTATTGTTGTTTTCAAAATTTATTTCAATTTAAATGTTATCCAAAGATAAAATTATATTCGCACATTTAATGTACAAATTAAATTAATTGCCTGCCACCTGTTAGACCTCCATATTCAACCCTCCATGTGTAAATGAATTAGTCAATGAACCTTTCGCACGGTCAAATTTCCAGCGACTGCCAAACCTAACTAAACTAACTTCCAGTAACAAACAAACAAACGAAGCCCAGGCCGCGGTAATGGTGGAAACGTGATTTAGTACGCGCTCTCTGTTCACCGACGCGACTGTGCCGACTGTGCCGACTGTGCCGACTGTGCCGACTGTGCCGACTGTGCCGACTGTGCCGACTGTGCCGACTGTGGCGACTGTGCCGACTGTGGCGAGTGACAACACGCTCTGTCTGTGTCACGCTTCTTCTACAGCTTTGCTCTATATAACATTTATTTCGATTATAATTTTTAGTTAGCTGCGGTTTAGGATTTTTCTTATGCATAGCATGCATTAGCATTTGGGTATAAGGTCATTAAGAGATCGTCTATAAATCAGTAGTTGTTCAGGAAACGCTTAGAATAGTTTCGTTATTGTTGGTGTTCAATGATGGCTATCTGAAGGTATGGGGCGGACTATGAACGTTTGGTGGTCGACTATTGAACGGAGCAGATAGCAACAATAAAAATTGCAATCAATTTTTTATCAATTAACACTTTATGTAAGCTAGCAGATATCAGTAAGTACACGAGCAAACTCGTTCAAATCGACTAGTTTACGCGCAGTGGGAATATCGCTTCACTAACTGAGGAAGGAGGGGGCAGCTACCAGGAAAATGGGACTTAAATATATGAGCTTTCTGCACGGAATGTTTTCCTTCATTAGTTTAACGATCTCGACCGGATTGGGAGTCGGGAGTTATTATCGTAGTTTCTCCTGCGACTACATTTATGAACTATAAAATATATCGCTAATTAAATTGTAAATCTATATTTAGCGACACATTATGTATAGTATTTTCGTATCAGGATTACGAAACGCCGAGAGTCGTAATGAATAGTAAATAACTGGTGTTTGTCAATACTTCGACAATTGGTTGCATGTCCAGCTGTGGGCGAAGGTCGTGCTGTAGATAACGAACATTGTAATCCTGGCACAACATTTATGAATACAAATAGAAAAATCTTGCGTCCGTCCAGCTGCGTAGCCCAGCTGTGGGACTCCAATACATAGTTACTCTACATATGTGGCCGTTATATACATTCAGGTTGAGGAGATATTTTGGGAGGTCTGTGGCATTGGGCCGGGGGTGAAGACGTCGGGTCTTCGTGTTACTTGCCCATTGGGAAATTACGAAAAGGCAGCGACCGAGCTGCGGTCAACTAAGAGTACATGGACTCATGGAGCTATTCACCCGAGCGCTGGACACATCGCTTCACTACAATCCCATTACAAGAATGAAGACGAAGTGCACGGGATGTCACCAGTTAAGGAACGTTGTGAGACAATGAGTCAAAACATGTCGCGCAGTGTGCCCCGTGCCCTCCGCCCCCCGCCCTCCGTGCCCCGTGCCCCGTGCCCCGCGCCCGCGTACCAACCGATATCGGCGTTTGTCATGTAACGTTTATTGGAAATTGCAAAACACGCACGATGTAGTTCACGGTTGTATTTAATTTAAATAATTCTCGCACAACTTTGCCTTATTTTTCGCCATCTCGCAACGAAGACGCTCGCGCTGTTATCGTAATATGCTAACATTGATATGCAATGTAATTTCGGTAGTGTCATTTAACAAGTTCCGACAACCTTGTCTTCTGACGTCGGGTCTAAGCTAGGGATTGTCGATTCTATTCCCATCCAAGACAAATATTTGCGTAATGTTCGCGAGTATTTGTTCTTGATGTTAAATGATAAATACATACAGCTATGAATTTTAATATTCGGCCGTTTGATCATTAGTTTAAGTTCAGCCTCGCTTAGGGTCAGACGGTCGCGTATGAGTTGTCCCCATTAGAAATAATGGGACGGTTAAACTAAATACTAAATGGATCAGTTACATTATATTTTAAACGGTTTGACCGTTACTTTGTTGTTATACGGAGAAGTCATATTTGATGGGGAATTGAGGATTTAGCCACTTTATATTATAGTTAATACTACATTTAAAACTGTGAAATATACTCTATGTATTTTTTAAACTGCCTGTTGTGTTGTTCCTATCACGATACCTAGTTTCGACGGCTTATAACGGAATAAAATAATTACAAAGCCATGGGAAAATTTGAGCAAATTTAATTATCCAAGCAATTATAGCACTTGAGGGGGGAGCGAGGACTATTGGACACTTTACGATCTAGGAAACAGCGTGATGTTACCTTAAGCTTAAGGTTAAAGTTAAATTTATTGAGATTTTCTTAGGTAACTGAATATGGTATTTAGTTAATTAACAGCAATATATTCGTTTATGTGAATTTTTTATTTTATTACCAATTCTTCGGTTTCGAAATCCTTCAGCTTCATATGAATAATTATTGGAGGTATTTACATCAGATTTAAATAACTATTTGACCTCTCGTCGAGTACAATCTTGGAGGCGAATAGAGACAGAGAGGATATATGTTTTCGATACAAATTGTAATGCGTCATGCATTATCAAAACAATATGACGGTAAAACATACCACGTTTCAACAACATCCTATTGAATTGCAATTATTTCTTACGGAAGTGTCCATTGCGGTTTTAAGCTGCTAGGAAATTTATGAGTTTTGTCAATTTCGTCGGGTAGTGCGCAATGTATGTCGGAGTAAGGGGTGTGTCGTGATATGTGTCGTCGGCGGCGGGCTGGCGCGAGCTGTCACGGCGGATCGATAGGGCGCGCCCTCCGTGCACGCGCCCTGCCCGCCGCCCTGCCCGCGCCCTGCCCGCGTCGCTCTCCGCCGCACATCCGCTAATAACAATCTGTCAGCAACATGTCTTGAGCAAATACTGTTTTCCATTTCAATTTGAGGTAAAAACAAATCGTATTATTTGGTACGATATTAAAATGCGTGGGAACCGTCCAAGGCTTAACAGTCAACCAGTCAATCTAAGTGACAGTCAATGTATATGTGCATACTATAACAAATATTGAACTAACTATTTGTAATTGCAATTTTTATGTCTGTTGGTGATGAATAACTCAGACAGCATATATGTATGTACATATTTATTGCACGCCGTACAATACTTACATTATTACAATAGTTCATTAACGAACCAGATTATTAAATAATGTGTTAATCGTATTCTTTAGTCAGTGTTACTGTAGACGAACGACATGGTGTTCGAAAGAAAAAAGGTAACTTATTTATTCGCTGAGTTGCGCACGTAATGTATAAACGAATAAAAATAATCAACTCGGCTCAGCAAAACTGTTCAATTGCGACTACTGAACGTGAGGCAACCTTTCTTTGGTTATTAAGCTATGAGTAGTTCTTTAACCTGTACCCGGCGGGGCAATAACCTATGGCTTTGAGTCTTCCCGTCCTGAGAGAAGACCGGTGTCCAAAAGAAGGATGATCTAAAGATTTTAGGATTACAGAAGCGAAAACTCCACTGCGTACATTGTAAAATTGGCTTAACAATGACGAATCTAGTTCATTAGCCGCGTCGCTCCCGACCTTCATTACCACCCGCTTCTAATTAGAATATATACGGCGCTATACACTCCGCGGCACCAAGCCGTGTCACGAATATTTAATATTACCAGACAAATTATTTCTTGAAGAGCCCTGTGGCATCGCTCTGGCAGTACCTCAGAAGGAAGTTCGTTCTATATTTTACTCTTGCGAGGTAAAACCGGCCGTGCAGACCGACCCGTCACGAGTGCCGTTGATGTGGATGGAACCTCATTCTGTGGCGGACAATCTGAGTAAACTAATTAGCTGTAGAGTTTGTTCGATACTAGTGAAGTTTCATGCTAGGCTCAGATCTGAGATAACACCTTAGAGAGAATAGACAGACAGAAACACCGATACAACAGATTACGATCTCGTTTAAGCAGAAACCGAGTCAACTACTATTGCCTTTAAATTTTATTTTGAGGCATTGGTGCTGTTATTGTTATTGTTACATACAATACAAGTTAGAGCTAAATTACTAGTCTGTATTAATATGACCCCTTAAATCTCAATCGTGTAAGACAATGAGTGTTCGAACATTGTTCAATGTCGAATCATTTGAATCAGTCGAATTGAGACAAATCGTTTTGGCAACAAAAGCAATTTGTATTGCAGCAGCTGCATGCCGCACGCCGCGTCTTCGGCGCTCGCCTCTAGCCAATTGGGTGTATTGATTTATCTGCTTTCCTCAATTATTGATGACATTTTTATTTACTCGAATGGAATAGCTTCATTTAAACTTACGTCTCAACCTACTCACCCACAGAACGGAGCGGCGTTACGTCCGAGAGTTAGTTATTTTTCACTTTGCACATCAGGTAGCCTTTTGAGTCTACCTCTACCTGAATTCAGTTATAAATCTGAAGGTGTCTGAAGAAAATTGATATTGAGTTAATGATATATCGGTGACGACACCGGTGTGAACGCCTAATATGTGTGCAGGTCTCGTGCATCGCAGGAATGAAAACATTCTCTTAAATCTATGGTGTGAATCATGCGCTCCGTGCGTCGTCGCGCCGCGCGCCACAATCATCCGCGTCGTTTGGCATATTCGCGATGACAATCATTTAATGACTACACGCACCAGTTTTATTGAAAATATTTAACATTTTTTTTAATGTTACAAGAGTACAACTATTCAATTCGTTTAAGTAACTTAGTCGGTATGTACATGTATGTATGTTTATCAGCTGTCTATTTACCATAATAGACATTAATTAATTAATTTCGTAATTTGGACCCAGATATCCATTTCGGGAGTTACCCCACATAATATAATTGCATTACAATTATACTTAACGAACGTCATAGTAACATACATCAAAAGGATAATAAACTCGACTATAGTGCTTATATATTGGCAGCAAAAGGCTGCGTCATTATTTATTCAACGTGATCAGCGCCGCCCCACATCGAGGTCGCCGCCCGTCCTTCGCGGGGGACGGCTGTCTCCAGACACCTCACACGCCGAGACCTACTTTACCTTCCTTTATATTTTATGCGTCGCTTACACTCTTTACAACCATACAGTACAAAAGGTCACGACGGAAAGCTCCGACGCGAGCTTTCCGTGATAGCCTTTTATACTGTTTTTGATTACCGTGAAGTTATCTCGGAGTGTATTCGGACGACTCATCACACAAGGTTTTCTAAGTAACAACCGATTCGGCCGCAACCTTCACGACATTTCCGGCACGGATCTCTCGTGTAACTGCGGGTCGTCGGAAGCTTACTTACCACATACAGCGTATTCAAATCATCAGCATCGAACTCCAGCATTACGTGGAAGCAAACTGAGGAGTTGACCGTATTGCTTGCAGTGTTGAGTCCGGCAGAGCATTGCCGCCCGCCCAATGCCGAGGGCGAGGCCGATACGCGACACCGCCACGCTCCGCGGCGCGCACTTGAGCCGCAACCTAGGCCTCGCACATCCCCTCCCCCTGCAGCCCCCACCCGTCACACGCCATTGCCCCGTGAGCATTACTGACGGAATGTCGACAGATCCGGATTTTGCTGTTATTCCTGTTACAGAGGATTTAAACCATACAATCCAATGTGCGACTCCGGCCGCTATAAATAGCTTTATTAATATTGTCCCTTTTTATTTTAATCCTTTTATTGTTCCTCTGTTGGACACAGATCTATATATTAGTTAAATTAGTAAATACTGTTGATAGATATTAGTTACTTTCTAGACATAAAATATGAATTTCAAACAACTAGTTCTTTCAAACTACTCTTTTTTCCCTTCTGATATACACCTTATTGCGCGGTAGTATGACATTCTGACAGATATTGAACTGAAATGTATTTCGAAAACATTAACAGTAAACAAAACCAGACTCGCTGTTTAGATAAGTATTTAGGAAATTAGAAATAGCCCCTCGTAATGCCAACCTTCAACCCTCAGAATAAGGGATTGGTATTTACCGAGCTACGTACTCTCCGAGCCTTTGCCGTGCGTCTATTTCTGTGGAGCGGGTTTTAGGGGAAATTGTTAGGCGTAATTTCCCACATGAGCGAGCGAAATCGTTAAATGAAAGGAGACTTTGAGGTTCTGAATAGAAAAAGGAACGGGTTAAGCTTCAGTGTAGGTATTTCGCAAAGTAATGAATATTTTTGTATTGTATTTTTCTGAAAATATTTGAATTTATATCTCTGAACTGAAATAATGAGTGAATTAAAATCACTATAACTTTAACAGCTGCCACTTTCGCTCTTGACTCTTGACGCACCATTCACTCGTATTTGATCTGTTTGATTTCTGTATGATTTAATAAAAAAGGACGATACCCTGAAATACTGTTGTTAGTCAATTCAGTCGGATTTCACAAAACGATGCCAGGGAATAATGATACTACTTTTATGTTCGGCTATTCAAATCGGTGGTATTTTTTTTTAAACTGCGGGCCCCCGAAAGGTTTGGTGGAGATAAAAGTTAGAACAGAACGGTCGACCCGGTTTCGAAGTTTGCCGAAGGAGGAGTTCGGCAAAATTCTAAACTCAGTTCCTTCTTCGTAATTTATCACCTGAGAGGTTAACATAACAGTTACATATTACGCTTTAGTTAGGTGAATTTCACTTTAAATAATGTAGTTCATAATGTTCTACGTACATAACAATACAAGATACATGAAAAAATATTAGCGATTAAAATTACTTCATTTCTTTTTCAGGTCCTTTGGGTCCGCTGCCGAATGTCACCAGTCTCGACCTGGGCTTAAAGGAAGGTAACATATCCAACATTTGTAGATGTACTCATACAAGTCATATTAAAACCGGGAGCATTTCGGTTAGGACTTTCATGAAACAAGCCTAATCATTTCCATTGCACCCTGGCCTTTGCACTTTATGTCATCGACGATTCTATCTTTACGCTATATGATATGAGTTTCTTCTATACATGAAAAGGTTCAGTATTAGTCCACCGTAATGGCCAAAAGCGTGTTGGCAGATATCACACTCCTTAGAAGACATTATGCAGGATCCTTTCCCGCGTACTTTCCCTAACGATGTTTTGCTCCAACTTATCGAATCTGAAATCGCTAGTACGTATCGTGATCGCGTTCCGTGTGGTTTTCAGGCAGCTGCGCTCTGGGCGACGTGGTGTACATGGCGGGCGACGAGTTCCCCGGCGCCGGCCAGTGCGAGCGCTGCAGCTGCACCGGCGGCAGCGTGCAGTGCGAGAAGCAGCGCTGCGAGCCGCGGCCCGGCTGCAAGGCGGTGCACCGGCCCGACCACTGCTGCCCCACCTACCAGTGCGGTACGGACCTATGCTCACTCACACTCCGCACATACTGACGACCGCGGTGCCCGGCAACCTTAGATTAGAGGATGGACGATGTATAGTTCATAAAATAAATTAGCGAACCTCGTCGATCAGCTCCAATAGACGGTGTTCGTATCTCGTAGAATGCCGTGAAGCGATATCGGTGGATTATTTTTGTTTAAGTAACTCTGAGAGTTTACATAAATTAATACATATAATTTTTTGTATGTCAATCCTGGTTGTCTAATATGGATCCAATAGTTTACTTACATGAAAATATTTGCCACTGGTTTATTTTATTATAGCATTAGGCCAGATCACTTATACGGTCGAAAGAAACCCGATGTGCCTCCATATTTTCAATAATTGAATGAGATTAAAAAGTTACCAAATATCTTGTCAAGCAGCGGTCGCTGAACTGTACAGTCGAACAAACAAGGTACTCGAACGCTGGTTCCACTCGGTCCAAGCAGACGAGACAGCAAAGTGTTGTGTAATTTGCAGAGTGCGAGCAAGAAGGGCGCGTGTACGAGAACGGGGAGAAGCTGGTGGACCCGCAGGACCCGTGCAAGGTGTGCTACTGCCAGGGCGGGGAGGTGGTGTGTCGCCGCATCGCGTGCTTCGTGCGCGACGACTGCCGGCCGCGCCTCGTGCCGGGCCGCTGCTGTCCCGAGTACGATAACTGCCCTCTTCGAGGTAAATATATTTCATGACTACATACCTAATAATCATTCATTGAAAACAACTATTATTATTATCTATATATATAAAAGAAAGTCGGGTTTGTTACAACACTTATAACTCGAGATCCGCTTCACCGAGTTTCATGGTTTTTGATTCGTTGGATTTGTCTCCGCCCCGAATAGCAGAATACATTTTAAAAACAATGAATAAACTATTGTCTGTATTTTTATTTAAACGACATTCATTGACTGTTCGGCGGTACGAAGTTCGCCGGGTTAGCTAGTTGTTCATAATATGCTTTTTAAGGGTCTGTGACGCGGCGCGAATAAAACTGGCCACAACATTGTGGTTTTCGTAAAATTATTTTATGTATACATTGCTTTTAATAATAATACTAATAATAATTTATTTTATCAGAAAACAAGTTCCATAATAGAATTTTACAAATTTTACTTTTGTGGTTAGTGAAACTTATAGGTAAATCGAGGAGTTTGATCATATAGCAAAAACTTTACGAACATGAAATACATAAGAATAACATTCTAATATGTATGGTGCTATCTATATATACGGAATAAATTAATTATGAAACGATTAATATAAGTTAAAATATTCCGTCTACAAACAAAAGTATTGCGTAGTAGTTTGCTACGGATCGTGCAAAATAGCCCTCGGCGCCGCTTCTAAGGGAATTAATGCCTTAAATTTTAAGTAATAGCTACAAATACTTGCTAATGTAAATCGCAATCGCGGTGAGAATGGAACGCGGCTTTGTTTATTTATTTTATTACGATATTTATCTTAAAGGTGGGTTACAAAGGTCAAACTGAATGATTATTTTGTATGTAAATCCGTTATTGGCTATAAGATTATATTATAAGACTCTGTACCACATAGAAATTAAGAGCTGTGGATTTTGGAAATAAAATAAAATTAAAAATATTCTGTTCTGTTTCTAGAATCTAGAATATCTAGAATTTCTAAAGGGTTATCAATAAGATTTTAATCAGATTAACCATCTCGATATTCCCATCTTAAAGTTATTTTGGAAAAACAAATAGGACTACCACCTAGTTATATTATTGTGGTCTTCATTTAGGGTTGCCTATTTTGTCAGACGATCGTACCGCCTCTTATTAACAATTGTGAAACAGACAATTATCCAATAAAGCTGTTTCCAGCGGAAGATATTACTACCTTTGCCTTAAACTGAATGAAAAAATCGTTTTGTAAAAGCAAGAAAAATGTCGTAACAACATCATGAACATAAACAATAGATCTATTAATATAAATGTTTTCGCATGAAAATAGCACGGAAGTTACATACGGTCGTAATAAGTATCCATTTATAGGGGCGTTTATATAAACATCGAGCCAACATTACGTGCATTTGCCGGAATGGAAGGAAAATTGCTTCGAATGCACGCTATGGGAGTTAACGCACACGAATGTACGTTGAATAATATATTAGCAACCGTACAGGAAATACATCGTGGAGAAAGCCTGTAGTTTTATCGTAAAAGTCGCAAACGGACATGTTGGCCATTTTATGAGCGGGTAGGCACGTAATTAATAAATTAAATTAAATAATTAAACAACTGGGGACAATTCCACACACGGCTGTCTGATCCCAAATAAGGCAATTTAATGCCCGTGTTACGGTGACCGGACAGCTGATAAACATACATATATACATAGATACATACGATATAGTACTTATATAGATATTTTAATTACGCCTAGACACAGAACAAACAAATATGCTCATCACACAAATGTTTGTCCTGGGTGGGAATCGAACCCACGATCTCCGGTTTTGCAGTCAGGTTCTCTAATCACTCGACTAAAAGGCCACAAGTAAGGTAGGCCTGTTAATCTTAAGTAAATTAACATTCAATAAAAATCGGAGTCAGTGTAGCAGGAAAGTTTAATGAAGAGAATATCACGTATAAAAAAACTCATGCGATTTCAGAGCGTGACGTTTGAGTGAATCAGTTTTCATATTGAAAAAGGCTTGAACTGAACCAAGGACCCAGTACAATGAGTAAATTATTAATTGTATAAGACGTATGTAGATATTTTTTCGATTGTCGCATATGTAGAGTCTTCACAGACTTATCAAGGCTTAAAAGAAGAAAAAATAAGTTGTTATTTATAAAAATAAAATTTAATTATTTTAAAATACGATCGATTTAAATATCTAATATCAAATCAATATTTAACTTCAATGAATATTAATAAATAATAAAACTTAATAAATCAACGTATTTATAAAATATGTATTGTATAATCGGGTGTGTCGAAGTGTTTGCGTGTTTCTTTATAAATTGCATTTCTATAAGTGGATGGTAAAGGTCAGAAGGCGCATTAGTAGATATGTTTGAGCTGTGCCAAGGCTTTATTGTATATTAATACAAACGGTTACCCGTAATAATGCTCCGCTTTGTACGGCCTGAAATACGACATATATGGTGACATCACTTAAAATTCATTAGACGATATAAAATGTTGTTGTTGTACGACCTTATTTATTGGTCCACTGCTGGACCGTGTCTCCTTTCATATTGAGAGGGATTTAGGCCATAGTCTACCACGCTGGCCAAGTGCGGATTGGTAGACTGCAGACACCTCAGAAAATATTATATACTTTAAACATCTCTAAGGTGCGCAGGTTTCCTCACGATGTTTTCTTTCACCGTTATAGCAAGTGATATTTAAATGTTAGTTATAAAACGCACGTGATAAATCAGAGGTGCGTGCCAGGATCGAACCCGGACCTCCCGAGTGGAAGGCTGAATTTCAAACCAC
>DWGJ01004628.1:0-11389 GCA_018246895.1 Aspitha aspitha aspitha | reverse complement strand
AAGGACAGAGATATTTGGCACTCGCTGCTTTCTGCCTACCCCGTTAGGGACCTGGCGTGACGATATGTATGTACGTATGTACGAAACCCAATAAAAGCACTACATATTTAGGTGTTTATACTTGAAATGTTTCATATTACCCAGCTTCTAGAAAACAGAGCTTCCTTGTAACCTCCCTATCCGCTATATAGCATTCGACTTCATGTCATGAGGTCATGTTTTACTCCAAATTTATTGCGTGCGGAAACGGGCTGTAATGATTAAATCAAAACTACTGGATCGATTTTAGTCATTTTTTTAGTAAGTGACATAGGCTATATATTTTATACTCATACGAGGCCGGGGCGGCCCGCTGGATTGAAATTGCGTTTATTATTTTCAATTCTTGTAAAAACTATTTATGTACTTACATACCATGATATATAACATTATTGTATGCACTGTATAAATAAAAGTTAACAGTTCAAGAATATATTAGCTACAGTCAACACGGAACGAAGCGGAAAACATTCTCGCAGTTCAATGTTCGACTCCTTTGAACTTTTCTTTCCTTTGCAAACTGCACAGCTCGTTTGGAACTTTGTACTGTTTGAATTACATAAACGTATATGGTATTAAATTTAACCGCCTTAGCAGCTGTTCGTTGACTGTTATTTTCTTAATCTGAGACAATTTTATTTCGGAAAGAATAAAAATTAAGAAATAAATACAATATATACAATCAGTCCCCAAGTAAATTTAGGAAAAGGCTAACTTATCCAACTATTTTATAACTTTTAGTATGACGATAATCTTAGCAGATTCTTGGTCTTGAACTCAAAATTTCATTTCTGAATATTAAGTCGCGTAGTGGGGTAACATATAAGTACTTTGTAATTAAGATTAGTGTGAAATTAATTAATCTGTCGCTAGCAAACGAATGCAGAGTTGAACCTTTGAAGGGGAAATACTTGTCACATGTGGTAAATGGTAACAAAGGAACTACTCGCATGAAATTAATAGTGTTCACAAACACATATTTAAAAAATGTAAATAGTCTTTTATTAGGCAGCCGTTCGAAGGAAACACTTAAAAACGTTTTTGTACATTAGTTAGCTTATTAGTATTCCCTTTCTTATTTACTATTTTTAAATAACACAACGTTGAACTTATGCAAGTATATAATAAAATATCGTTGCATTTTTATGAAATAAGACCATAATAGCTCTCTACAATAATACTACTAAAATGTGATACTGTGCTAGTTAGATAACTTAGTTAGATAGAAACTTCTGTCATTCGTACTCTTAGTTAAGCAACTTTAAAAGTCCTTATCTATAGATATTCATAGAAAACTACTTACACTACAAAGCAGCCATAATGGTTATATACCATATAAATGGACCTACTGCTATTACCGCTATTTAATAGGAAATCGTTTCTAGAAGACATGTTGAGTACATTTGGTGAAGTCTCAAAACACCAAACGCTAAGAGATTTTGTGGCTTCCATTTTGTTAAGCAGATAAGTAAGTAAACTCTGTGTTTATATTTTGCCTAGTAATTTATTTACATATTATAATTTGTAGTTACATATATGTGAAATAGACTGTTTTTGATTTGTTTGTATTTAAAATGCTTATCGCAATTCACTGAATGTATCTTAATATTATATCTGTGAATGTAACCTAATATAATCGTAAAAATCGTACCGTCACTAAGTTAATCTTTCATTTTGATAATACATATTATGTCCTTTGTTATTTTAATAATTAAATATCATGTCAACTCGTTTTCCTCAGAGTAAGTATTTTCATTTGAACTTATGCAAAACCTCTCTGTTTACTATTAAACTCTAATATCCTTTGTTGAACATCTTCTCCGATACAGGCAGCTTAAGAAGCGTTTCCACTTCTGTTAAATGGTTTCCATTGCACCCGCTGCGAATGAACAATAAACAAAAAATATCAGACTGTAGTTTTTACAACGGAATATAAGTACTTACCCACTGCTTTAATTTGGCTAGTTTTTTCCAGTATGCACATAATTGGCTTCCTTCGATTTGTACCTAAAAGGCACACATGCAAAATATTTTTATAGTATTGGTTGCGATTATAACTACGAGTATCACACTTGAAGGCAATATAGCCTAGCCACTTTACTTAAATTAATCTAATAGAATCTTAAATATATGTAGGAATACGAAATACATTACCAAGTATCGTAAGTGGAAGCATAAGTACTAAGGTATTATAATGAAATCTCTTTAGAAACTTTTTATTTAAACATATGTATTGACAGGTTTGATAAAACTTTGGCTTACATATGAACAGAAATAATCATATAATCGGTACATGCAGGGAACTAAAAAACCGCTCTGCACATATTTTGACAGTGTAAATTACACTGTGTAATACAGGTAATGTTGAACTTGGATCGATGTCTTTTGGGAAGCGATTATATTATTTTGGTGTCATAAGGTTGTCAGGTACAGTTATAATATAAATAATGTCAGATGTAAGTTATATTTACAATATTAATTCTGCCCGTTATTATTTATAATTATAAGTATATTTACAGTTATAAGTTGTTCTTATAACTGGAATTAATCCTGTTTTGATTCAAGTGTAAGAAGATAATTATGCATACATTGATCTTTAGAGGTAAAGCAATGATTAAATCGAGCATTTCCTTGCTTACAGATCATGTAGATTTAAATTGCTTCATACATTACTCATAGAAACGTAAAATTGGCGATAATAGTACCTACGATGTGTATGTAGTGCGGTGACAGGGTCTAGACGTACATAATGGACATCCTTGTCCTTTGAACGGACATGGTACAGACACGCCAGCGGTTACAATACATACGTGACGAAGCGTCCGATGCATACTATATTCTACAGTCCACATAATTTGTTAAGTGGTTTCGCTTACCACGTTAGCTAGCGTAGGTACCTATTATTGAAATGTTAAGATAACGAAGCAAACAAATCGTGATCATATCAAATGACACAAAATATTATTGTACCTAATGCTAGTTAAAACTATTATCGAAGAGTTTTTGTCTGAAACCTGAATTTATTATCTTACAAATTACAATACATATACATAATTGGAAAAGTAATTTAATATGTGAAGGAATATTATTAAAAAAATGTTATTTAAGATTCTATTAAACTATAAAATGAGTTATTAATTTGCGACCTAATTTGTAATAAGACATACTTTAAGACGTGTATTTTGAAAGTAATGGTAAATTCAGTAATGGTACAGTAATTGTCTCTTGTCGACGCCTACGCAACGTTGTCATAATAACGAACTCTTGATGCCTGATACAACAGTATTATCAAACTTATTGTAACGAAAATTGGTCGCAATATCTGTAAGTACATTACATTTGTAATAAACTCATTAATAGTAGGTACTACTAGAGCAGTTTCTTTGTATCAAAACTTGTTATTACCTTACAAACTTTTATATACGTCGAGCTTGGTCATTATTACTGTTGAATTATAGAAGCACGTAATGGACATATATTCCAGTATTCCAGGGACAGTGACATAGGTTCGTCCTTTGTGTGTGCAGCGTTGCGGACAAGTTAGCGGTAACAGGACAAGTGTGTCGTCGTGTCGGCTACACGTGCGACCGCCCTGTGTCTTCACTGGCAGTTGTTAAACCAATCTACAGTGCACCTGATCGGTTTTAAGGCATGTTTCAAACACGTGAAAAATAATGACAAAAATCTATCTATTTGCCCTTAAAACTATATTGTTTTATGTCATAAAAAAATAAATTGTTTCATGCTATGAACAGTAACATTTCAGTGGACAAGAAACTCAGTTGAGAGTTGATCTTGAGAAAAGAAAGTAACGTACAATCTTTTATATAGGCGGGCCCGCAAGTTTGTTTTGCCTCCAAATAAAATGGTTTACCTAACTTTTTAAAGATTGCTACTTTATATCCATAAATCGTTTGCCGGTGCCACAAGGCTAGGAACATATTGGATTGGATATTAAATAGTCAAAATGAGAAAGTATACAATGGACACGTGCTCAGCTGGGACAGTGTCGCACAACGCGCCATCTAGCGGCACCTGAGTCGGTGCCATTAATCCGCGCTCCATCGCCACTGGATGCTTTCAAACTTTATTCATTGTTTCAGTTGCGATGCATTGCAACTGCAGTCCGAGGCGCGAGCTTACCCAGATTGGATTTGTCTTTCAAAGTCTAATTCTTTAGTTTCTCCCTCGAATAGAATTAATCCGTAACATTGTACAAAACTTTGCGAAAGATGTGATTAAGTTTGCTTTAGTACAGTTGCTTGAAGCAATGTATTATTGATTAAACTTTCTAAACGCGAAAGCGTTACTTTATTATACATGTACGTTTGAAATATACATGATATCTATTACATACGGCTTTGACGTTACATAGAACGCAACTCGAATGTACTTACATACTCGTTCGTATAAACGGATAAATTTATTGATGTGATTTGTAGAAGTTATACGTTATAAATATTTTGCAAGTCGCAATATTCCAAGATTATATTGGCATCGATAAATATTTACTTTACTACCTTGCTATAAATGTATATACTATAGTAACTGGAGACTACCAGCTCTATCAAGTTATTTATTTATGTAATATTACATATATTATTCTAGCTAAAGCGATGAAACTGTACGTATATTCCGAAATTTTCGGACATTTCACCTATTTACTTAGTAAATCTAACAATTATATGCATCTGGGAACAATTTGCAACATAACGGGTGACAGTACATTGATATGAATCGAACATAGCCGATCTCTATAACGACCATCTTTCTAGGAATACATTTATAGGGGCATAATAATATTTCTGTATTGTTAGGATGAAAAATGTTGTATGTCCTGCCAAGAAATATATTTATTGTACTAGTAAAGCTGCTAACAACAGATTTACAACGCTCATCTTGAGATTTGTTAGTGGAGATTTTAAAACGGTGAAGGAATAATATTTTGTAGAGCGGCTACTCGGAGGAATGTTGTACAGTTGTTGTGATGAATTAAAACTACATTATTATTACACGTGTTATAAACCTGAACGTATTAAGCAGGAACTGCCAACAGCATATTTTTTACCACTGAGTTAGAAGGTATTGGAGTGTAATGTTGTGTGAGATAAACATATTATAATGTAAACTTAATCTGGTTATCATCGTAATAATTATTTTTCTTATATCTCTTTGTATGGTTTTATAAACCTTAACTTATTTATAGATGAAATAGTTTTCCATTCAAAACAATATATTTTCACATAATTATAGAAGATCAGACAAAGGAGTGCTTACTTCTCTGGAAACAAAGAGGTAACTCGTTAATGGGATATTCTACTCCATTCGTAGTATTTGAATTTATTACTTCTTTACTGTGGTTTTATTTCATCGTTATACAGTAAGTATTTATATTATGATATGTAATTGCACACCATTATTTGGTAGACACATATTTCTAATAAATGCGTTTGTATGTAAAATACTCATGTACCTAATCCTGAAATAAATAGCTGTAATTAATTTCATATGTTGTCATCTACTATCAAGACATACTATACTACATACTATGAGGTTTGTTATTAATAGATATGACGTTGTTCAGTTGAATCTTTATCCAACGGGCTCGATGTAAGGTACGTAAGGTAAGGTATGTACATTCCTACTCGTACGTACATACATAACTACAAAATTCTAAAAATGAAATCGCCTATAACGATCAACGATCACTTTAAATTTGGTTTCGATTACGTCTCTTAATTAAAATTTAAACGTTGCAGTTATAACCATCCAATATGGCGGAGGCTTTAATATTTAACCGGTGCAGGCAGTCTATACGATTATAGAGTTTAATGTTACGACCATATTGTCGGGTTTTTTGGCAGATTCACGATATTGCGGCACCGTATTTACGAGTATGTTGTAGTTATAGCGAACGGGTTTGCATCCTACTTCACGCTATTTAAGTGACTAACCACATCGAAATGTATTCACGCAATTTCAATGATGTAACTGTTCATGAAGTTGAAGCTGAAATCAATTGATCAGA
Organism: Aspitha aspitha aspitha; assembly: GCA_018246895.1. NCBI lineage: Eukaryota > Metazoa > Arthropoda > Insecta > Lepidoptera > Hesperiidae > Aspitha > Aspitha aspitha. The sequence goes on along the minus strand of DWGJ01004628.1, from coordinate 5,322 downwards.
GATCAGTTAGAGACGGGAGGCGTTAGTACTCCCAAAACTAGTTTGCAACTTACTTAGCACCACGTTTAACGCTTTCGACATTCAAACGCATTAGACGTACGCATTAAACGTACGGTATAAGGTGAGGTATATTATTATTTCTACCAAAATTATAACTCATTTTATTAAATGCAAGTTTTATTAAATAGACTGCAGTATTTCTATTGTTTCATCGGTGTTTCAAGGAGGATTATTTTTCGTATTTATTTTTAAAAATTTGCAGTAACATAATATTTTTTTTTAATTAAAATATCTGCACGTCCCCTTGTACTCGTATATATCACAAGAGTACTATAAAAAGTATTTTTAATTATAATAAGTTTTAACTAAAACATGATTTGTGTATGTAATTAATTGGGACACTTTGTCCGGCAAGTACTGGTAATGTAGCCGAAGCTTAAATCGAACTTTACAAAAAAGTACTATCGGAAAGCAATTAATTTGGGAATTGGCCGGCTCCCGTGGCGGCGGTAACGCGCGCGAAACCCCGACAAATGGCGCACGTCATTTAATTCTGCTGATATCATGTTTGTGCTCCGCGCCATCATATTTAAATTGAATTTTGGTATATTCAAGAGGGTTAAACAAACGGAATTAGAAAAACGCCGGCATCCAACTGAGTTGCAATGTTCATCTTTGAAATTGGTTTTTTGAATGACCCCAAACCTACATTAATCTTGAGCCAGTGCAGGAAATCCAATATAGTTTGCTTTTGTGGGGCGGAACTTAGCATAAAAATAGTACTTCTTCCCAGTAGAAATACGCAGGTACGGTGATTTTATTTTTATATACCAACAAACCCTGCACAAATACCGCTAATACCATCAGCTTTAGACTTTACCCTTAAAACCGTAGATGGTGAGTATTTTGCTACAGCGTGAGTTTATTCTAATAACGTATGAATAATAGAGTGCGCTTGAAGACTGCATCGGAAATGGGTTTCTTTATACCGCAGTTACTAATATTTAAGTCGCTTTCATGAGCGCTGGTGAAGCCTTTTTGTAGATACCAACCCGTAAAAAAGGTGCTTGATAAGATAAAAAAGGCTTGTAAACAGTAGGTAGACAGATTAGGTAGATAAAACTATTTATTACACCTTCATTATTCATTGTCAATAACAAATTGTAAGACGACCTGTAATTGTTATAAGACCACCAATAATGATATTATGTGGAATTCACATTTGTAGTAGTATGCAGGGAAACGGTTGCAATTGGTATCCGTTTATTTTTCTGAATAAACAAAAAGAAAATACGATTTGAAAGGAATCCGATGTTAAAGTTCACTGACTCATTGCTCCATAGACTACGATGAAACGCCTCATGTTTCCGTGTACCGTACATCACACACAACCACGCATATCCTCGTTAATGTTATAATATAAACATAAAAGTAGCTATGACTGTATGATAATCTGATACGCTATCTCAGCTCAATTGCGGAATCGATTTTGACAAAAATTAGTATGGTAACTGCTTGAACTTATTTTTAGCAAAACATTTCTAAGGATCTCTTTTTCGTTCCCGCGCAAACAACATTTAATTTGAAATAGTTTTAGACAAATATAATATCATCTTAGAATTTTCTAATATAATATTAACAACAATACACAGATGATTTAAAATACAATTCTGTCTGCACTGGTTCCATAAATCTAAATAAGGTAACTCATATCACAGCGTGAAAAAGCGAATGCAGTAATCTAATACGGCAAGATTCATGAGTGGCCCGGCATATCATTACATACAGGATGTCGTCGCACTAACGAGCTGCGAGCAAATAACTCCTCATAATACCGCAGGGGGACCTACCTACTGTGAGCGTTAAAAAGCTCTCTTTGCGCTCACTTTACACGCTACTCGCTAGGTAATTATATGCGCCCACTAGCATGTGAAAATAAAAATGGCTTAAGTTTTAAAGTAATTTTCTCCCTGAATCTTTGAGATCGGTCGGACCCAGTTTTAAGTTAGTTTCCTTTTTAAAGAACGCTAAGTTCAACGGAGTTTCATTATATTATTTTTACATAACAAGTTATATGATGTAGGTACCTATAAGTATATAGGCAGTAATTGATAAAGGGAGTGATTTGAGAATTTCAAGCGAGAATTATTGAAGACGAGAGTGAATAGACACATATGTAACCTTGCTACATCATATACCACACCTCATTAACGATCAGGTAAGCTTGCAGTCAAACGTAAGCTTATTTAAAAATAGAAGAAATGTTGTACTGCTTTCAGTGAGGTTGAATTTAGTTATTAATTCGAAAATCTAAACTCAGTCTGACAGGAGGGTGGTCGGAGCATGTACGAATATGTATATCGGAGGATTATTTACCAATACAAAGCTACGTTATTGACAAAGGTTCTTAGATTAATAACAGTGGCGTGCTCGTACTAAAACTGCTTAAAAGGCCGAACTTCCGAAACGTGTCCCTTAAATAATATTTAGTAGAAAACTTTTGTAACGATTCTATAAATGGAATGAATGTCATGAATCAATCATGTGTTCCGTTGTTTGAATGATAAAATTTTTATGTTGTAAGTAAATATGTACCTATAATCTATCACTTTTAATTAGTTATAACTAAATCGAATGAAATGTGTGAATATACGAGTACGTCTAAAAATTATATATGTTCTGAAACTAGTAAGAATATAGGCATACGTTGAATTTACTCGAATAGAATAAAACAATACACGTTTCAATTAGGGCCTTTCAAAAACATTTAGTGAAATTTTATCGAAATAAATATCATGAGATTGTATATTATGAACCGTTGTTCGGCAAATTTTAATTGGAATCAAAGTGAAAGCAATTACTATGCATAGCTTTGCACAATGACAGCTCTTGTGAAGCTTCACAAGAGCTGTCATCTCAAGTTAGAGGTATTAGTTCTTCTATTTACCGATGATAATTAATTTGCCTCGCGGCTTTCACCAATTATGAAAATACGCAAAGGCGAATATCTTTTTCAGTCCAAAACTTTTTCTATCAGCTGAAGTAAACAATTTATCACTCGGAAGTTGCTTTAATTTGTCTTATTTCTTGTGCTCTCGTATATATTTCAAATTCGGGTTCCTATTAAAACTAAAAAGGGGCCTTGTGAAAGGGAAAAATTAGTTTCCGCTTGGTGATTCCCGCTTAAATTTTTACATTTATAAAATCGTGTTGAGGAACAAAGTTGTGCAAACTGTCTACACTTTTTTCGAGGGCCCCTAACTTGGCGTTTTTATAACTCCTTCTTTGCTGTGGAGACTTTTACAAGTTTTTCCCTGACACAACATTCCTCTAGTCTTGCTCGAAGCGATAAGTGGAATATAAACGATTAAATAATCGCTCTACTTTGCAGATTTTGCAACTTAAATATTATCATGTCATCACTATTTATTATTTAAAAACTTTATGAAACATAGTTTTTATATTAAATATAACTTTAAAATGTGGAAATAACTATAATAGAGGTAATTTTAATGACCTCAGTAATTTTATAATCAATAACAAATAAGCATTATTTGGTTTCATTCTATCGCTTTTTTAACAGGTTTAATTTATAGTGCTAGGTACTACAATAGTATTTTAGTACCAATTGCTATTATTATCGATTATTTTTTTTCCTTATTAGGTACTATATTAAAGGTGAATTCATTACTGAACTCTGAACGTAGGTCATTATTAGAACACACATCATTAGCACACGCACAAAACAAACATCCATTAATTAATGAACCTCTAGACATAAACATGTGGTTTTAATCTTTCGAGAAATGAATAATGATATTCAGCTATTATAATGATTATGTTGAAGAAAACATCGTACATCACTAAATCTGGTTCGAAGAAGTGCTTTTTACTTTACTGTGTACCATTTTAAAAGGTGATGTAGAGAGAAAATTGTGTGTAAATCCGTTATCTTATCTTTTGGCCATATTGATTAAAAATACAGCTTTTTACTGTATTTGTGAGTGTGACAAAGTAACATTTATAAAGGCGGTTCACGAGGCAAAACACTTGAATGTCGAACTCAAGGAGTTACGAACGCCTCGCACGTTACGAACGATTACTTTTGACCGCTTAAATAATATCTATGATTTTATTACTGAGTAACCGAGTATCTCGATTGAAAGAAAAACTCCAATAAAATATTACTTTATTCATAACATAAAACTCGTCGGTGCCTGCGAAACAAAAATAAAAGATTATTTTTTGATAAACATTGCAGAAAAAGATTTCTCGACATTTTCATGATAGGATATTATGGTGAGGTACGTGTTTTGCAATTTCCTGACTCTATGCTATCTTTTCACGCATCACAAATTTGGGTTCGAGTTTGAGTGTGACTAATTATGTTAGTTTTTTTTTATCATAGAATTATATAAATTATTTCGCAAAAATCCGTGACTGTCACATGATATGTAATATCCTTATGTAATATCCTCATACAATTTTGAATGCTGTTAATCCGTAAATGGCGCACAAACACTAAAAAAAGTAGCTATATAATAACGTAAATATCACTGCCAATACGATTTGATTAGTTATTTATTGCCTTGTTCGTTTTTTGTCGACAAATGGTAACAGAATGGTACCTCCATTGTCACGTTTTCGTAACTCCACGTGGGGCTATTGTTCGTGAGTTTGGGCACTTCGAAACAAACTTCTACGCTCAAGTGTTTGCGCTCCGGGCTCTTTGGTAAATTGTTATTCATAGCTTTGTATAAACGCCGTTCCCTCCGAAAGAGTACTTCACTCATACTCTTATCTCTCGCTTAATATCGTCTCTGGATGTAAGTAAATTAATTTTCTTTTTCTTTTCTTTTCAATTGTTACTATTCTATAACTGCGGCTTTTACAAGAATATTATTCATTATGTTCCAAGTTATATCAATCATACTGAGTCTGGTATGTAACCACTGTCTGGTATACTATGTAGTCTTGTTATTTCTCTTTATTCGAATTACTTATCAAACTTTTCTAAATTATTTTGTTATAATAATATGACATTTAATCATAAAGCTCCTATTAACTACTAGTATGTAAATTAAAATTCCTATCTCAAAAATCATTATGTTCTTATTCATTAGCAGGAAATTTTTAAAATAATCCAAATTTGAACTTATTTAGAGCTGTCATAATGAAAATAATTATTTCGTGTATCTCATTAATTTATTTTTGAACATTCATATAAAATTGTTTTATGCATGAGTTGTTAAATATTAACCAAGTTAATGAGTGTATTCTAATTAGTTAATTATTTTTAAAACTTGATTCCACGAATATAAG
>DWGJ01004627.1:0-11389 GCA_018246895.1 Aspitha aspitha aspitha | reverse complement strand
ATCAATATTTTCCCGTTTTTGCAACATTTCTCATTGCTGCTCCACTCCTATTAGTCATAGCGTGATGTTATATAGCCTTAGCCTTCCTCAATAAGTGGCCTATTGAACACAAAAATATTTTTTTAATTCGAACTAGTAGTTCCTGAGATTAGCGCCTTCAACCAAACTCTTCAGCTTTTTAATATTAATTAATATAGATATCAAATTAAACCTGTATTCGGTGTGTAATGTGCAGCACAGTGATTACGACTGCATCCAGTAGGGAAGGCCAAACCAGCCTTTAACCCATCCTCACCAATCAAACGTCTTGCAGTGGCTTCTAGTTCTTCACAAATTTGGATCATAGTCATACCAGGCTTGATCCAGTCGCGGATATGCTTGCGCGTCTGAAACACAAAGTGAAATCATATATTAATGTTCCTATTAACAATATTTCCAGGTTATATATAGGGCTATTTAATTAGGTTACAGTACTAGAAGAATTAGTAAAAATTATAAATAATAACAGGTACAAGTGTCTAAAATTACTTGAAATTTTTACAATTAATAAGTATAACAAAAAATATGTAGATCAAAAGTTTTTATTATGAACAAGACTGAAATTTGAATTTATTTTCGCTTTATAATATTTATTAGGTTAATAGATAATATAATCTAACTAATGATATATATATAATTAAAGGTCAATGATGCTTATGTTCTTAGCTAGTAACAAAAAACTAAAAAAATAAATGAAAACAAATCTTAATAAAAAAAAATGTATTACTCATAAACTTTGAAGAATATAAAAACAGATGGACACAATCAAAAAATAAACCTGTCTGTGAGCTTCAGCGGCATGTCGTATTTCCTGGTAAATGTCTTGGTGAAGTCTGTCCAAGGCTCTCTTCTCTTCACTTGAATAGCGATCCTTAGCTGTTCTTTCATCAATACCCTCAGCAGGGCCATGTTCCATGATCTGACCCTCAGGAAAGTTCCCTTAATAGACAAAAAATAACAAAAGTCAATTGTAATAAACATGTTATACATTAAAAGAAAACTATTATCCAACTACTTTAATAATTAATTTACGTAACCTTGTTAATATCTGTTTTACTTCTAAAACAAAGTAACGCCGCATTTTTGCAATTTGTTATATTACAAAACGAAAACTATAAGGGTTAGGTACGACGTTCTAGTAACATACCATCAGGGAATAGCTCAGATATTGGTATAGTTGGAGGATTTGTCTGCATCTTGTTATTGCTCTTATTCTTATTTTTATTCTTTTTTTTCTTTTTCTCATCTTCGCATTTAATGTGTTCATGTTCGGCAGCTAAAGTTTGAACTTTCTCAAGAATCTGCTTTACACTGTCGTCGACCGTAGTTTCATTAGTCACTAAAACCAATAATGAAACAAAGTTAATGTTATTTTTAATGTTTTGTTATTTGTCGGGCACACTGTCGAGGCTGATCCTAACCTGTCTTCTTCTTCTTTTTTTTCTTTTTCTTCTTTTTGGCGGGATCTTTCGCCTCTTCCGTGCCATCTAATTCTTCTTCTTCTTCATAACAATCTAAATTTTCAGGCTTTACTTCTTCTACCGTTTTAACTGCAGCCATTCTATAATTAAATTGAATTTATAAAAATAAAACCTGTTCACGATGATTGCTACTACCAGTCACATACCTAGATTTTTAAAATGAAATAGTGTCAGTGGATTTCAGGAATTTGAGCATGAATGACAGCTGCCATGAATTCTGTACTTTTAGTCGTTATTACCTTTGCCCATGAATATTTTTAAACGATAAGAATTATAGCAAATGCTAATTATAGCAAATTATGAAATTGGCGGTGGAAGTTATGTTACAGTTATCTATCGTCTGTCGTCGGCGTGTCAATAGCGAAAGATTCTTATGGAAATGCACTAGCACATCGTGAGATCATGACCTTGTTTGGCATGTTAAAAATAATGTGAATAAATAGGTGCAGAAACACTGTTTAGTAAATAGTAGGCAGTGATTGATGGTTGTTTACAAAGAAAAATGTTTCGTCTTATTATTAGAACTACGTACCTATATCATCGAAATCGCTACGTATTTAGTATTATTTTATCAGTCTATGTTGGTTCTAAAAATAATAAATTTAGTTTTTTTTTATGAAGACTTAATTCTCATTGACTAACAGTAGGTACTCTAATATCCACGTAGCAACAAAAGTAGCAGACAAGAGAGCTGAGGAGTACACGTGTACTTCCTCTTGTAAGCGGGATTCCATGATTGCACCGTGACGTGCGTAATTCATATTTATAACCTCGAACACATGAGCGTTTGATTGATGGCGTTCTCTTTAATTTACTAATTTTTTGGGCCGATTATTTGTTTGTCTTTCACTAATGTTCATAAACGCTATCCCGTAAATTTCGTATAAATATCGGATTTCTTATACCTAGCTAGTTACAAATACAATAATTGTATAAGATAAGACAAACAACTTAAGAATACAAAAGAACGTAGTAAAAAGTAGTGTTTAGTACTAATATATTATATTAGCTAGTAAGCAAACTAGTTTATTAATTGAGACCTTTAATTCATACGTGGAATAGTACTTCCATAGAAATGAATTTTGTAAGACTAATTTTTGTAATTAAAAAAGACCTTTGTAGGTACCGGTAGTAGCACAGACAGTGTGTCTTTTAAACAGGTGCGTTCCATGTTTTGAAGCCTAGACTAATCAAGCGAGAGACTGAATTTCAATTCACTGGGGTATCACTGCTCCAAACAATTCTGATTTTTTTCTGAACTTCTTTATTGGTCTATTGCTGGATACAGGTCTTCTCTTGTGTTGGGAGGCTTTTACGCCTCAGTCTAGCACGCTGGCTAAGTGCGGATTAGCCGACTTCACACATCTCAAACACATTAGAAATTTTTATTATATACTCTAGGTGTGTATTTTTCCTCAGGGTGTTGTCCTTCATCGTTATAATAAGTGATATTTAAATTTCAAGTTATAAAATGCAGGTAACCAGTCAGAAGTACGTACCCGCCATGATTAGAACCAGAACCCAGAACTCCCAGGGTGGGAGGCTAAATTTTAAACTACTAGGTACTACTGCTTTTACCATAAATTGGAAGTATATAATCATTGATGTAATATAATTGGCCGGATTAAACCGGGAAGTGCGATTATACTCTTCTGTCTGCACCCATGGAATGTGGTTCTAACGATAATCTATTAGTTTAATAATTTTGAATCTAGCATTATGGGTGCAGAAAGTCATATGTTGAATATTACGTGAATAGACATTGCAATACTTCGTGAGATCGTCTTAAAAATCATAGGTATAGAAATACTGCTTGGTTGATTATATCAGTTTCAAGAAAATGTATCTGCATTAAAATTTTATTTCATCAGATAAACTGGTATGAAGTTCACTAAACAAGGTAATAAATGAGAAATGGCACTGTTTGAACTAATTGCTATGTAATTAGACTTTGTCAGTGGAGTTAATGCTGTACTCACTTATCAAATGAAAATGAGATTACGCGATAAGAGAGCACGTTGCGGTGCGGCACGGCGCTGTTTACAATGGCGCCAAATGTAGGACTAAGTACATAAATATTATATGGTTAGGTAGGTGAGGGTGTACACGGCCGCTAAGAAATGGGTGTGTGCATGAAGATATGAGATACTGGTTCCATGACCTTTATGTCATATTCATTATTTTAGCAATTATTTAGTAGCATTGGATTGGAAAATAAAGTATGAATTTAGCAGGTATGCAATTCATTTTGTACCGTATTTTATATTAATACACAAAACAAACTATACCCCGAAGTTTTCTCACTAAGAGAGGAGACTCGTGTTCAGCAGCAAGAGGGCAAAAAAATCCTTTTGTGCAATTCAAGATACCAGAATACTGTGAGAGTTTTGTTACAATTAGCTTTGGATGTGCCCAAACGATAGAATTATTCTGGTGCGATTGCGCCGTTCAGCGTCGGTAATAGGCTGTTCTATGTTTGCACCCATAAATAGTACAGCGAGTAAGAGAGCCGGTGTTTTGAGGCGGCAGTGTGCGCTGGCTGGCCGCCGGGACGCCATTCGTTTCGCTCTAAACGCTACGCGCTACGACTCCGTAGCGGGAATGTATTCTTTGTCACTTACGCACTGAAACTTGTTGTAAACGCTGTAATTAAGTTTCAAGATGGGCTGTAAAAGAGTATGAAATTATTATTAAAATCAAGGAAGTTTCACTGTATCTCTTATGGTGGCTGATTTTGTGAACTTAAAGACGAGTGTAAGTTGAATTTATAAAACTGGATTGACATATATATATAAAATGTGTGTAAAGTTTACTATCAATTAAGTCCTGTGATAACACAAGTTTCCTTCTAGGTGAGTGTGTTTCGTCACCCCTCACCCATATTTTTTCATTACAATTCAACGTGCTCATAAAACGTAAGTAGATATGTAAGTTTATGAAGGGTATAGGTACTCGTAATACTTGAGCGCCTGTGTTTTGAAATGCAAAACTATTTAGATAACATTTCGTTAGACAAAACTGTTTAGTTACAGTTCTAACTGACAATTCGTTTTCTTGTTACTCCAATTGTATCAGAGTCGTATTAAGTTGAGTTGTAAACACAATTGCCAGTAGCATTTATGTATGATGCAAATCCGTATCAACCGTATCACGTTTGTTTGTTTGCAGTGAAACAATATAAAAATATGTATAAAGCTATTAATAAATATAACGTAACAGTTTTATCTATTTTATTCAAATGATCGTAGATATCAATTTAAATAAAAACAATTGTTATGTACATAGCCCATATAGAATCTACTTGAATGGGATTAAATATTTGTGATCATGACCGGTAACAGTACGGCTCATGTACATATGTACCGACATATATGTATAATCGGACTCGTTTGAACTCATTTAACGGATAACGGCGATTCTAGTTTAATATGGCTTGATAGTGACAAGTGATGAACTGTACCTATTTTTATGGATTAAAAGAGCAGGTTGATTTTAAAAGTATTATGAAATAATTTATAAATCATAATAAACTTTGAAATGTATAGGTACCTACTGTCTGTGTATGGTATGAATTATTTTTTCACATGACATTTTTTAATAAACAAGGAGAATGTAAAATTTCTTAAATCGAGAACTGAATGTTACAAGTCACTTCACATAATTTAATTCAATGTAGCAGCAGGTGGTAGAAATGGTTGTCCCAGAAAAAATTATGCTTCGAGTTTAACAAAGAGCCGCGTTTAAATGTAATAAATTGAGGACAATGAATTAGGAAATGTATGCAATGTCTTTAACTGTTCGATGATAAATAAGATGGTACCTAAAGAAAGTACCTACATATTATTTACCGCCGCTCACGCGAAGCCTTTACTCACCATTATCAGCGACAAAATTTACCTCCTTTACTCTATTAAGATGCAATATACTCGTAATATATGTATAATATATTTATGTGGTAAAATGTTACTTAAGAATGTTTATTTCGACATTAACTTAACTTATATTGTTTTTAGTAAATTATGTGTGACGAAGAACGGTGGTGCATAGCTAGGTATGTAGGTAAATAAACATGTTAAGAATATTAGGGGTCTCGCAAATACATTTTCGGTTTACCCCGATAACTTTATTTTTATAACTGACATGTGAAAATTTCTCTTGACTTTTTTTGAATCTGCCATATTTTTCATTAATTCATATTTATATTAGTATGCATGTTTTGTATACCAGCTGTGTACATCCCGATTTTGCCTAAAAATCATATACTTACAAATGACTTTTGAAATCGTATACAAATTATCATACATATACAAATGAAATCATATAGGTATGCAAAATAATTTTTCGTTTCGTAAGTGTCACATTAGATTCAGCAAGTCGAAAATTATATTTCAACATCATGTACGTTAAATATTTACGTAAACATCGCAACTTACGTAAATCGGTCGAGTATACGATGTACTATACATAATTTGAAATGTAAAGAAATCGGTACCGAGACGATCCATGCAGGCACGGACTTCATCCGCATGTTCTCTACCGTGCATTCCGAGTGCTCTATTTATTTGTTTTGTTACATTTACTGAAACGTATTCTTTTAGATACCTATTAGTTAATGGTTAAAAACAAAGTTTCGACGAACGAGCACGAAGGAGCTTATTATAAGTGAAAATACGTTTTATGTTTATGTAAGATATTTGGGAACGTGTTAGGTATATTTATTCATACCTACGCCTATTACAAATGTGAAAGTGTTTGTTTCTCTTTGTTTCATTTAAAAACGGAGCAATGGATCGATGTGACTTTTAAATACATTTGCGTTACATGTGCAATATACCTACGTTTAGTACAATGATATAACGTGTGAACACGTCTTCTGACCACACATATGTAGTACAACCTACATTACTATTTACCTGTTCGGTGTGCCATGTAAATTCGATTTATTTTTACATCTGTAGTAATAAAAGCTCATGTGATTATGCATTACATGTTCGTTACTAAAATTCAGACTGGATTCTTTACTATTTGTTTATCTTTTTAGAATAATCAGCGGAAGTGAGATTCCGCTCTTGAATTGTTTTCCTTGGAAGGCACGGACTTTTCTATGAATAACTTAATACTAAATGCAGGCGATCAATCACATAATTGAACAAACTTATGTAATTTATTAGGAATGCAACGCGCACAAAGTCGCGGGTAATCGCTACTTGATGACTAAAGTTGTTCGTTTGCCGCACAAGATAAGTACCTACTTTTCAAACTATTGAATCTCGAATTATTATATCAAGTGTAGTATTAGAAATGATTTTATAAGGATTCTTGAAGGATGATTGAATACAAAATTTTTTTTCCAAGTATTTTATAAAATTATACAAGTGAAGATACACACATAGATACCACTACTGCATCGGGTATTTTATACAATGTTATTCGGCTGACTCTTTATTTTCTCAATACTTTGCTGTTATCCAAAAAAACACGAGGAGACAAATGAAAGCCTTAGAATAATCCCGAAGAAATCGTAAATATATACATATACTGGATGGCGTTTGTGGAAGCTAGAATAAAATCACATACACGTAAAATTACCAACTTCGTAACTTAATTTAGTTTCTTTAAATTCGTAACTACAATAAACACTAATAGCTAATATATAAAATATATACAAACTTATCCTATTATTTAAAAATATAATAATAAAATTAATAACTAAACTACATATAAAACGAAGAGTCCAAACCACTGTCTTGTGGTAGGGGGTACCCAAGAGACTGGCTGCGCTTCCTCTTTGGACGGCTAAACCAGCTCTTGGGTCCTGTCATGTCTACCAAGCGTGACGATAAATCTTTATAAAAACGTCGCGCTTTGGGCGCCCACGGAACAGAGGTCTCTATTGTAAACGGCACAAATATGCAACTCTCTTCTAGAGCAGCATATTTGCGCCGCTTAGAGGACTCCGCCGACTCAGCTGCTGCAGCACCCGCACGCGTCTTGGTCGCCGGAATGTGGGACGGCGCTAGCGTATCAACGCAAGTCGCATCTCACACGAGCGACCTGTCCTGCCTCGAGTCAGTAACGAGGATCATGCCGTAATTTAAAACATAAAGTTAAATGATTATCTACTAATTTTGATAGTGCTTTAAAGTTTACGGATGTTCAACCAGAATGTTTTTTGCGTATTTAATCCGCGTAGTGTTGGCTCTGCGATGCTAGTCAGCTAATTAAGACCTTACTTTATATCTATCTATAAATACTCGTAGATATGTGATTATCAATTAGCTATACTATTGTAGTTTTACTAATTAGGTACTTGTACTTAGAGATCGTATAGAGTGAATGCACAAGAATTATTAATCAATAGTTTCGTGCTACTTATTTCTTCAGCCACACTGCGGCATATACCTATGAACTGTATCGTACTAGTATTATGTAAGTATGGGAGTTTCATTGTAGGCATTGGGTATTCCAAGCCGTCTATGGATGGTTGCATACATTGCTGCCTAACAAAAGAAACAATAAATATTGAAAATAATTCATATAGACTATTTTTGTAAGAAAGATTCAATCGTCCTGTAATATATGTAAAGTAACACAAAGTATCGTGATTATTTCATCTACATATATTCCCTACTAAGAGATATTGAATGGAGACAGTATTGGTAAGACAGTAATGATAAGAAGTATCATGTTTTTTTTCCGATTTGTTCGCAAACTCCAGTATTAATTTATTTGCAACAATTAATCATGCAAATAAACGGGTTTTACAGAATTTATAAGATATTGTCCTAAAATGCTATCAAAACCTATTAGCCGATAGTAATAATGATGACAAAAAAGCTTTAATTTATTGCGCCACAATGTAATACATAGTTTACATCACCTTCACTGTGAAATAATTTCTGAAGACTCGTCTGTCGCCTTGAGCCAAAACGCTAAGAAATGACTCATGAATATTGGAAGTAAACAAATTGCCCGAAAGATTTTATGATCGTCGATGTAAAAAAGGCTTAGCAGCTGGAAAACTTCAAAGACTATAAAATACCTATGTCTGGTGAATAAAACAAAGTTCAGTTTTCAGTGAATTCTATAGCAAACGGATAAGTTTTAGTAAGCATCTCTATGGTTTTCATTAATCATTAGTATATATTTGTATGTATGTGTATAAAAGTATGTTAGCATATTTGTGTATATGCAAATTTATGTTTAGATTTAATATTGTGTGACGTTTATTTATATTTTGTAGTATGTATATAAATGTTTTCTCTTGTTTTATAACCTACCACTATGTTTCACCGTCACTCATGATCGGCTGAATTTATATAAAATATAAATAAATCAATAGTATATATCCGTCATTCGAGTATTACAGTTTATGTAGAGATACAGTTTCCTTGAAATTATTCGGCTCAAAACAGATATAAATAATAATAATTAAAATTGAAATATACTCAATGAGCCATGTATTTATGTTTTAAACTATGTACATATAGTCGTGAAATCACGAGGTACATTTGGTGGTGCTAAGTAACAGCTTTAGTGTATTGAATTTCGGTGTGAAGAGAGTGATAAATGGACACATTCCAATAGTGACATTGCAATTTAGGTGCTCCTTAGGGCTTCCAATGGATTACTATGTTCTTTATTTACTTCTGTAACATAACTCATTTTGAACTAAAAAGCTAATTAACAGCAATTAATACAGAAATTTTAGCAACTACATTTTAGTGAAAATTTAATTTCAATGAAAAGTAGACAAGCAGAAGAATTATTGTTTGAAATAAAATACAAGAATAAGTATTTTCAACCGAATATCTAATTTTAATACCAATGAGATGTCTTAAAATATACGATACAGAAAATGTTGATAATCTATTAAAAAATCGCCTAATCAATCCGAAAGATTGCGCTGAAGCTTTTATTTAAAGTGTCAGATATCTACTTCAACTAACACATATTATATATTTGTTTACATGGGCATGTTAATTTGTAATTACATTTTCGTATATACCATTTCTTCTTAAAGAAAACTAGAGTTAGGTAAAGGTCGAGCGAAAAAGGCGCAGTTAAACAGTTTTCAGACGTTTTGAATCCTGTGGACGTATTTTCAGCGTGACAATGACGCACTTAAGGTTAAGAATTGAATAAAACAGCGGCAATATGAAAACGTTGGTGCTCGCTTACTGGAATCGCTTGACAAACTCAATTGGAACAATATTCTGTATTTTCAGAGTTTGAAAAAATGTATTTCGTTTATGTATTCGTATTAGCTAAATATAGTGGCCTTGATATCTGTGCGTAAATAAAACCGAGGGACAAACTTTGCTTTTGTAATTTGTTAAAATAAGTTACAAACCTTTCAAAGAACAATTTTTAGATAGGTATATTGACTCAAACTAGTTTCATGGAGTATTAACCGACTTTTAAAAAGCTTTTAGTGTACACAGCCTATCGACGTTTTATCGGAATATCTTTCCAGTGGCCTTTCTATATGAATTAGGTATATCGTCAACACATCTGTTATTGTTCAATGTATTGTTTTCATATTAGTTGTATTGTTTATATTATACTAGGGTCTTGGTTGAAATTCATAATCGATCACTTTGATTATGACATCCACACATATTTATGTACATCTTGTAGCTTATTTGGCCTTTCAAATCGTAAGTAATGACAAAGGAACACTATCGACCGAGGGTTTGTTTTTATTGAGAGATGGTTGGCGACTTCACGTGACTTATTGGGTGTTTGCACGTAACGACGAATAGATAGGTAGGTATACTCGTAAGCCGCGTGCCGGCTTCATTCATTATTGTTACGGCGTTAGGATGCGTGATAGGTTTATTAACTACGGGTTGATGCGTTAACAGTCATTACACGCCACTAGCTAAGAAGCATTACCGAATGATTTAAAGGAAGTATCAAAAAATCGCTGTCACAAAGAGATTAAAAGAGTTGAGAATAGTTTAGAAGCAAAAATGTGTCATATTTACTTTTGTCTATTGTTATGTTGTCGCTCGTATCCATAACTTAATGTTTAAAATAATTGCAGTCGAAGTGTGTAAAGTCGAAGTTTTACGCTACACATAGTTTTATACTGTTATTATATGTTAATTATATAAGACGAATGTGTGTAACTTAAATACTGATCAATAGTCAGCATCGCGAAAAACATTTACCACGAACTAAAAAAAGTAGAACAAGGAGCCTACATACTTACGTGAATGAAGAAAATTAATTAAATGCGAAGATAGGCTATTACTTTTGTTGGCCAGCGTATGTCATTTGAAATAAGATACAATATTACTTTTACGTGGTAGAACTTGTATACGGTTCGCCCGGAGAAGTACCCAGTGGCGCAGCTACGTTGGGTGGCACCCGGTGCGGAAGTTGGTGGTGTCACCCCATCGAAAGTAAAAAGCAATAAATTTTATATGATAAAGGTCATGGATCATTTATTATCTATAATATTGAACTAGTAACAAAACACAATAATAACTAAGACAGAAAAGGAATTGTTATACAACTAAAATTTCTTCTTTCTAGCTTTGACAGCTGCAAACTCAGCAATAACCACATCGAAATGTATATTTTGTATTGCCTCGTGTTCGATGGCTAATATACCAAGATTGCTAAACCAAAGTCAAAGATCCGGAGTATGGGACGGGGAATCCTCCATGACAGCGTCAGGCTCTTTTGCGGGAATTCCCGAATTATACATAGAGCTGAGCTAGTGCTAGTGGAGGAAGTGGAGGAAGAACTGAATTCACACTAACAGTCAGCTCCCTACAGTCCTGTTAGGAGTCGGTTATAGATGTCCATGGGCGGCAGCGGCCACTTGTGACTGCTGCCTGCTCGTTTGCTACTCTATT
>DWGJ01004626.1:0-11390 GCA_018246895.1 Aspitha aspitha aspitha | reverse complement strand
ATGTGGTCCTTGTAGATGAAAAACTCCACTGTCGGTTGCTGAAATAGTATAAGAGTTGATTTAAACAAATTGTATTGTCTATTCCAATATCTTTATAAATACAGGTTAGTAATAATTAAAATTTTAAACGAAGTCAGTTCTCTTTGAACAGTGACATTACATTTGCGGTAATAACGATAACAAAAATGTTATTCTCGCACACCATTGACGAAACCAAATTAAAATACCTTTAACACGTATAAAAAGAATTTAACGAAAATATGTATCGTTATAGATGAATAAATAAATAACGAACTTAAAATAATGGTTACATTCTTGAAACGTTTTTATCAAGTCAAAAATGTATTAAGAAGTATTATTTATTAATCAGAATCTCACTCAAAAGCTTAAAGGTATGATAAAACCCTTAAAATTAAAATGGAGCCTGATTATTACTTAAGAACACAGTTGCTTTCAAACAACTAAATGGGGTAATTGCAAATACGCTATTATTTATTCACGAAAGTTGATCTAGGTTCACTGACATTGAATATAATAGGCCGTCACGACAGACCAAAAGGTAATTGCAGTTCTGCTTGCAACCCGAAACAGTATACAAAGAATGCCTTTAAAATTGTACTGATCAATTGATTCAAGTGACCCATTAACGGTTATCTAGAAAACTTCATTATTTTCATCATTACCCAATTACAAGTCCACAACTAGGCGTACTGATGACGGCGCAAGGTTACTCCTCCTCATTACACATTGCCTAACCCTACTTACGAGTATAACTAGTGCCTCTAATTGTTTTTAATGGAATCTATTACACAATTTTAAGAGCATCCTACCCAGTTATAAAGTGAAATAAAAGCATTTTTCGAGTACTCAAAAACAAAATTATGTCGTGGAATATTCATATTATTAATTTACAATAAATAAAATATGGTATTCGTAAACGTGTAATTATTTAAAAGTAAGGCAGATTTTCAACGCACAAACTGGGCAGTTTGAGCTCAAATGACCCTGCGAGGTTGCTTGAAATTAAGGGTTAAAATTTCCAGAATTTAAATTTGTAAGTTTTGGCACACGATGCTATCTGCCTACCCCGTTAGGGCCCTGGCGTGACGATATCTAAAATTTCCAGAAATTTATTTTGAGACATGACAAAGTCTATCCTCATCGTATATCGACATAATAATAAACATCATTGATAACTGAACATACGTAGTGAGTAACAAATTGGCTTATTTACTATTTACAACGGAACAAAAATAAAAATAGGAAGGACAATTGGTTGAATGAGTTATTTATACGCACAAGTTCGCCAGCAATTTCTCCGTGTACAATCAGCGGCCGACGACGCCAGTGCGGCGCGTCTGCGTAATAAACTATTTCTGTAATGTCTGTTCACTATTTCATTATACGCTAGATTAAGGAGGTAGCCCATTCAGACAAATCTACATACATATCTCGAATGCTTCCATTACTAAATCAATAACACCATATTTGTCCACCATATTTTAAACATGTGAGGTTCTATCGAAAATATAATCTTTAATATCAAGGACAAGGTTTTTTTATCTTTATGTCGATATACATTTAACGCAACAAATAATGGTAATGTAAATTGATTACAATGATTCACAGAAGGATACTTATATAGATAGATATCAGGGAAATGGAGAGACTTATTGACGATTTCGGTTTAAGACCGATAATACAGTAATCAATATCAATGTCACAACAAAACAATTGTTAATGTCTTAGATGAAAAAATAAAAAAGATTTTAATGAGTTGTACTGTTTGTGCATCACAACATATTACAGACATGTGTGACTAAAACGCTGTATGACAGTAAACCGTCGAAAATATAAAGATCAGCTGTTACGATGTGACGTCATTCGAAGTCGTTCCGCTATGTTTCGAAACGACACCAAATATCTTTTGTTTGAGATCGAACTGTGAAAATGCGACCAGTAACACCCATTTATGCCTCAAAGCAGTAATACTTAGTTGAATTATTGCGCTAAAATTTGAAGAGCGTATTCTCTTCAACCCTTTCAACTATTTTTCTCGCGATAAAACAGTCTCTGTCTTTCCCCAAAGTCAAGTCTATCTCTGTACCAATTTTCATTAAAATCGTTTCAGTGGCTTAGTGGTAAAAGCGTAGCCGATAAACAGACAGACAGGCAGAGTCACTTTCGCATTTATTAATATTAGACGGGATGACATAAAGATTTTTTCGGAAGTAAAAATTATTCCAAATTCATAAATCCAATATTGTCTTTTATTTAAGCAAATGGATCAACTATCTTTAATGATTGCATGGTGTGTGATGGTGATGGCGTCTCCGTTAATTCTATATATGACAGTACTTCATTAGATGTCCGTCATTAATTTACAGTGACAACCGTAGATGCTATCAATATGTGAAACTAAGACTGCATGGGTAATGCGGCTTCTATGGTAATCAACTTTCCTTGCCCCCTGCATAAGCGATTTAGCGCCGTATTAACAGTTGGTAAATAACAAATTTCCATTTTCGTTCTATATTATCGTTATTGTAGATGTACATACACACACATGTATGTGGTACCTGTTTGTGCTTTATTTTAGTAGCTACTGTTAGTTAAGGTTTAATATTTCATGATAAATTACTACAATTTTTTTAATTGCAATAATTGTATTTTAGTTTGATCAGCTATCCTCTTATCTAGCTATAGTAGGCACAGACTGATCGGAATTATTCTCTTGCTGCGTTTTGATAAAAGATGAATCATTCAAAAATGAGTCATTTGACAGCAAAACAATTAAACAGATAAGAAGTTAATAAATATATAACAACACTTCGTTAAAGAAGTACATGGTTATGTAAAAAACAAGTATCGATAAATGTATAGGTATTTGATGAATCAAATTTAATCTGTATCATCGCAGTAAAACACATCCAATTTATACGTGAAAAAGTATGCATTTCCTTGAACAATTGTATATATACTTGCTAGCATGCATGCATTTCTTTATTCACATTACAGGTTTCACTTCATTATAAAAGAATTAGTAAGAACAGAAGAAGTGTGTATAGAATTTATATTACTTATCTACATAATATGTACATCTTTCATGATGAACACATGCTCACACGCACCCATATACATATAATTGTATACGTTTTGTATATAATGTATGTATGTAACTTAACAGTATAAATTTTGGGTCTTACGCTAAAACTACCAGTATATTTTCATCTTGTCGTTATTTTTCCGCCAAAATAAAGTTTTATTAAGCTGTCTACCACAGTTTGCGGTGACACTGCGTTGCGTATTAGCTATTGTTACAACTTCGCTAAAATATCACAAAGAATTATTGTGTTTCGTCTTTTATAACACGATAATACACGTTATACTTGTTTACCACGTGGTTTTATAGTAAGAAATGTCTAGAAGGTGAATTGAGTTTTATTTACTCATTTTTTTTATATGCCAATCAAAGATTTGCCTTCTCAGAATTACTTTACCTTAAATAATATGTATTAAAGTAAAAATTTAATCATTTTAATTAAATCATAGCAACAAATTTAATATTTGTTTTTTTTTATTTTACATTACAACAAACAGTAATTTATTAAAACAGTATACATAAAATGTACAATACTAATACGTTTAATAAATTGCAATAATAAATAAAATCTACTTATATCTAAAAATAATGATAACGTCTGACCTTCCGATACACCACTGTGATGAACACCAGCTTGTCAAAGAGAAAAATCCTCATAAGTTGTCGACGCCTCCGGGCGTTATCCATCGCGTAGAATTCGTGCTGGCGAAGCAACCGCCCTTGGTTCAGTAAATTTATATAAGGCTGCGGGTAAAACACACACACTTGAACCTAAATACTTCTTTTCAACAATTTTTAATAAATCTCCTTTTAAAAAAATGAGTCGTGATATAAAATGGTTATTACCCTTTAAGGTATTTACTTGTTTAGAATTTACATTGGAGTGTCTTTTTATTAATATAATTAAAGTAAATGATAAAATAATTAGTCATTTAACTTTTCATTTCACTCACCGGACAATCTCTAATATTTTCTAATGCCATTATGCCATCAACAGCTGTCAGCACACACTCAATCATAGTTTTTGCTAGTTTCAAACTTTCCAATGGTGTTTCGTCGCTATCGGAAAACTCTCCATTGCTGCCACCCGTCTCGTCACTATCCACGCTAAGCCTAGATATCCTAGAATCCGACTCGCATCTTTCGTTCTCGTAATTTGTATAAGTTTTCACGAGATCATCCAAAAACAATTTGTACCTCGGTATCCTCTGAACTGGTTCCAAGAGATAGCTAGAGAGATCCAATCTATCGCCTAATTCTAATTGTCTTTCCTGGAACAGATGGTAAGCATTCGTTACAATATTAGTTATGAATTCACACTGTAAATTTAATTCAAAGTAGAAATAAAATTCCGAAATCTAATAAACAGTTAGTATGGTTGTTATTGCCCTAAAAACTTAGAATCAATACAGACGATTGGCTTTCACCGGCTATCGTGTGAAATTTGGATCACATGATATGTGATTCCACTGAAGAGTGGGTTTACTGGAGCAGAATTTTATTTGAACAAGTAGGCTGAGAAGTTTGTTAGATGGGAAATGGCGCGTGGCAATATATAAACTTTCACGAAACTAAAATATCAGCTAAATATGATAATACCATAAGTTTGGTCATTACATTGATTTATTACTGGAACTCCAGCATATGTTTATATTATTATGCTAATTGTTCCTTCTTGAACTCCTTGTCTTCTTACGGCATCTACTCGTAGTACAGGCAATTTATGAGTTACACGGAAAGCCATATTATAATGATGGTTATGTATGAAAATTATAAAATCTTCTCAAGGTTACCGATTCAAGTAGTATGACCACATAACGGTGTTACCAACAGTTAGACCATGTAACAGCACCCGCTATTCCATACGCCGCAACTTACACAAATGAGGAAATAATACTGAAGCACGCACCGCATCGCGATATAAACATGAGGGAACCGATAATGCAGACAATCAATTTGCTTTTTATGACAATTGCCTCCCCCGCCTTGGGATACTGGTTGCCCATAAATACTAATGGCGTTTAATGTCGTTATGCAAGTCTTACAAACATGTGCAGAAAATCACACGGTTATCTACTATGTAATGTATAAGAACATTCTGTGAGATTATTAAAAAGTACAGCCTTGAGTCTATTCATTAGCCAAGTACCTAATCGTAACTATTTTTGTGCTTTATAAGAAAATACCATTATTTTTACACACACGCTTGAACTCGTCCAATCTTTAATACTACATTCACATTATCATCTATTGTAGTTAATAACGAAATCGTGTTAATTGTTTTAGGATCTCTTAAGCGTTATTTTTTTGGTAATCTTAATTACAGAAACGTAAAATTTTATTTAAAAGACTCCGGGTATAAATAAGAAGTTCATACAAAATTTCAAATGTTCTTTGCACAAATGAACTTCTTCAAAATTACAAGTTAGTCTTACTCCAGGCTCATTTACTACATGTGAGTACGTCTTAGAAGCTGGGGTCAATTATGCCTAACTGCAATTAGTCGCAGTCTCAATTACTGTGACCCCTAGTAATGAAGCAATCAAAGATAAAGATTATTTAAATTTAATAAACCATATGAGACTTTTCTAAATATTACTCGTTATAACGGCAAAAACATCGCGAGGAAACCTTCATGGGTAAGAGGTTTTTGTAAAAGCAGCAATAGTTCACTATGAAAACCATCCGCACTTGACCAGCGTGAAACAAATCCCAATATCAGTACATACTATACGGTAGAAGACTGGCACTGCCAAAGTTTGTAATTTCGAACTCTTTTTAAAATGTTAATCTGACTGGCTGCCTGATTTCGATGACAACGAAGTAAATGGTACTCTAATCAACCGACCGAACCCTATACATTTCAATGGCACTCGCTTTCTTGATAGCCATATAAAGTTCACGAAAACTCATATTTTCTGTTATGTTAGTAATATAATTATCTCGATCGATTTATCCATAATAAAGGAATCAAAATTGAGTAAGCCTCAACTTACTTGAAAAAAATGTTTATGTTCATACACCAGCCGCGTCGCTCGCTTGTTATTCCTAGAGTACATTACGTACATGTTAAATCGCTGCTCCTAAAATAGGAATAAGTTATATAAATACCTTAAATTTAACAACAAATAAATATATTGCCGAACTTATATCACTGCATAGTGACTTAAGAAAATCTTCAAATTCGTTTACGTCATCTAAAGTCTAATAACGGTCTCCGTTTACTAATTTGTAAACCACTTTCAAATCATTTATTTTTCGTATATATTGGTAAAATTCCACCGCTTTCTCCATTGAATCAGACTAGACAAGAAGCTCTAGCTTGTCAACCTGGGTAATGTGGCGATAGCTCATTTAAGCGTGTAGAATCGTGCATTACTAATGATAGCGAGCCGATACCCAATGAACAGAATCACGATGCGCTATAGAACACTACTCGTAACACTAACTAAAGAATCGAAACTAAGGAATACGAAAGTTATTCAACCATGTCTTCCTCATTTCATCCGACCATAAAACAAAATCCTTATGGCTAATGCTACATTTAAAAATTTTATTGAATTCTTTGTCACTGTCAAATACGCTTTTGGATATCTATACAAATCACACTTACGGTAGATAAATATATGCAACCTTATCTTCAAAATGAGTATTCACAATTTAACTATTGTTTGCAGTTCAAGTAAAATAGATAATTTATCATGACATTTAGGATTTCCAAATACACTTTAAAATTGATAAGCAAGCTACTGCTTAACAAATCGCAGTTCGATTTTATAAGCAACTAATGTGAAAACTATGTATAATAGCTCGGACACATTAAGAATCTATATTATCCGCAGATAGCCACACGATAGTGACTTATTAATTACAGAAGTAGTTACTAAAACGTATTCAAAATCTATTTCTAAAATTATGCTACACTTACACGTTGTTAAATTATCATCCAATTGATATTGATCATTATTTATTCCATTCGAAAACTTTATCCTAATATACCAGGATTACTTACAAATCTTCTAAAACATTGTCCTAATTTCCTCAGATCGTTCTCGCAGTCTCTCAACGCTGGTAGAAACTCCTCAGCATGAAATCTGCATATGCGCTCGATATTGGCGAAGATTTCTGGCTTCATTCCTCGCAGTGTGGGTGGAATGTCTTCGCGTGCCAGTTCCGGAATATAGTCCTCCACGACGTGCCGTAGTCGCTCCACATACACATTTTCCGTATGCAGTAACTCATTAACCCTCTCTGTCAATCGCCTGGAATTAAAAAATGATTTTATTTTTTTTAAAACATTATTGTGTCTTTTAATAATGACAATCGTAGGTGTTGGAAGTAAGCACGGAGTTGTAACAAAAGCGTTGTTACTATTTGTGTTTTGTATTGTCAACTTATGACTAACTAGGTCACCCAGTGAACTTTAGCCCCTAAATATTGTACAAAAAATCGCTCATCATCATTAGACAACCCCCATATAGGATTTACTCATAGAGTAACAACATTTTATTTTTCGTATTCTTCCCAGTAAACCCTTTGATGTCCATATCATGGGAATGCATAAAACCAAAAATTGGTTCGTACTCTTGAGGCGTCCGCCATATTGGATTTAGAATGACATTACTAAGCTAATCATGCATTGTCATCCAAACCAGACGTATTTAAAAAAAAAGACGCGTGGCACTCGGAGACTGCCGCGGTAAAGCTATTGCATAACATTTTTTATCAACTTATTTTATCAACCACCACCACCACCATGTATTCGGTCTCCACGCTCAAGGTCCGCGATAGAAGCTATGCAATAGCATAAAAGTATCACCGCTGTGCCGGTCGGAATGGGGGGTGTTAGAGTTGTTTTCCTTACGGAATTTCTGAATTCGGTCTCCACACTCAAGGCCCGCGATAGAAGCTTTGCAATAGCTTAAAAACATTACAAACATCAATAAAATGTACGTTTTTTCTGTTGAATTTCATGCGTGTTTTATCAAATCGCGATATTGGCCTTGGAAACGCGGCCATGAGTCTTATAATATCGTCCTACACGTTGTGACATCACAACATATTTTAAATGTTTACGTGTATTAATATGGTAGAACACCCAGTTACCTTATTTATGGTACTATAACAATCTGATTATTTTATAAGTGAGTAGCTTCTTGCATACTCGTTCACATCAGCGTCATCGTAATATAACACGTCAGTCACGTGTCACTGCAATGTTGATACGAAACGTGACTTCTAACTTATAAATACCAACGCTAAATTGATTTTAAACATTTTAAGGAAATTATTTTCGTTGTAAATTGATACACAAAGTTTCAATTTGGATATAGTGTGTTTTGAGGGTAATTAATTTATTATTCATGTACAAAATACCTGAAAGGATGGGAATGGATTGATCAATGTTGTAAGCTTGCCAAAATGGACACACGCTGCGTCACAAGGTGATATCAGAGAATGAAACAAACCGTGAAAATGTAAACAGTCGCAGTCATGTTATGTCACTGGGTAAAAAAACTGGTATTGTATCGGTTTGCTTTTTCTGTGGGAACCGAATTCGAAATATGACATTGACTTTGAAATCATAATAAGTCGATCATACCGACGACGTGAGATTTATATGTACATAAAAAATAGTAACCATTATGCGTTTATACATTATCTACAATAGTACCAAAAAGCTGGCTGATTAATCATACGAATTTGAATAACCAACGAAAAGCTTATCGCACAAGACCAATATAAAAGACAAAATAAATACCTAAATTTCTTTTACAATTATTTTTTTAAGATCAATAACTGTCAGAAATCCTAAGCGTTTCCTAGGAGAAATAACAATAATAACGCAAATAACAGCAATAATATTAACGCCAGTGTTAAAGAATTCGAATTCATCATTCATTCGAAATCATATCTTGAAAATGTACGTTTCTTTGAAGTAAAGGGGACACTGGAAAGCGGTATTTCCTACGCATGCATATATCGTTAAGTCCAAATGTATTGTATGAAAATAAATATATTTTCAGAGAACTAATATTGAAAATTTGCACATAGAACCCAAAGAGATGGTAGCAAAGGGAATGTTTACATTATTGAGTGCGAGTAGATAGTTTTCAAATATTTATTTGTTCCGGAAAACAGTAATAAACAATATTTTTGCTTTCCGGTCCCCCTAGTAATTTCCTCTATAAATAACAGATTCAAACTGAAGGTGAAGTCAGTTTTAAAAGATACGTTGTCGACAGACGCGTCAACAATTTATGTCTCCGTCATTTTTCAACTATAATCTCAATTGAACACTTCATTGATTTTTGTGATAAATTTCTGCATCCCATATTATGATCGGCTAAAATCAGTAGCAGAATGTTGAGAAATTTCGTTAAAGAGAAAAGTTAAAAAAATATTTGAAAACCGTTCGTAACATTCCATGCAAACATAATTTATTTGGTTTCAACATCCCTGTTTCGTTACCGTGCCTCCGTTGGAAGAATGTAATTAAATGTTTAGAGGTTAGGTATTATATACCGACATATGTTAAATGCATATCATAGAGTAGTCAGTTGCCTATTTATGCAGTCAGAATCTTTGCAAGTTTCACATACTGTAACATGTCTTGTAAG
This sequence comes from Aspitha aspitha aspitha, assembly GCA_018246895.1. Taxonomy (NCBI): domain Eukaryota; kingdom Metazoa; phylum Arthropoda; class Insecta; order Lepidoptera; family Hesperiidae; genus Aspitha; species Aspitha aspitha. The sequence goes on along the minus strand of DWGJ01004626.1, from coordinate 1,667 downwards.
CAATTTACATTTGTTTATCCTGGAATAACCATCATTCACAATTTTTTTTTAATAGACCGAGTATGTAAAAGTAAATAGTATTTATGTAGCTATGATACGTGTGTGAATGGTAAAAGGAAAGAGAACGTTTATTTTGACATTATTTCCCTTTCACTTTTAACGTGAACTAATTTGTTAAGCAGCGGTTTCATATCAACATAAAAATTCGAATTGCATAAAATTAAAATTAAATAAATATTTATTCGATTCAATGAAATCCAGGCCAAACTTACTTATTCCTATATTTTCTCGTACAATTAATCTTCTATGTTCTATTCTATTTATTTATAAAGGAAGGAAAAGAAAGACCTTTAAAGTTTGTAAATTTAGGTTCTAAATAAGCAATAAATAGTTATGATTTTTAAAACTGAAATTAATTTATTGAAATTCTTATTATATATATTATTCTTATATATACATATATACATGTATACCTATGTTCATGTACTGTAATTATCGCATAAATTATGCAGACATGCAGATAGTCCCATTAAATATGTATTCTCAACTTAATAAATATAAGCAATGTTGTTTAGCAGTCAAGTGTAGTGTATAAAGCAAATGCGCTTTAAAGCAAATGCGGTTTAGGTACAAACATTACATTACATGTAAAACACGCACACAACTTGGTCCGACATATGAATATTTTTTTAAAATTCGTTTTCCGTCCCTACAACCGATTATAAATATTTTCATAACTGAGGGCATATTTAAAGTGAGCATAATTATAATATCAATTCCTCGTCCTCATTTAAAAAAAACTTTTTTTCATATTACATATAACAGGCTGGCGTTTGGACGCGATCCTGCTTGGTGGTTTTCGTGAATATTTTTGTGAGGATAGCGATATTCGGCACTCGGTGCTATCTGCTTACCTCGTGAGATACCTAGCGTGATATGATAACATAATATAAATTGGTAAAATTTAGCACAACGAAAAATGATTATATCAGTAAATTGGAAAACATAGTACATATATTAGTGTAAAAATATCATAAACCTTATCTTCCTTAACAAGATATTACTCATTGTTTGTGGATTTTATTGGTTGTTGATAACCTAATTCTATTTTCTACATTCTATTGTTTCTCAATACACTGCATCGAATCTACAATGTACAACATTCTATTAAAAATGTCAATACCTTCTACAATGTTTTATTAACAACTTACTGTAGTTGACTACGGTACCGTACTACGACTTACCACCAAAGGATCTACCATTACCGAAGGTAAATAGTACCTTCGAAATTATAATAGGTTTAATTATTTATATAATCTAGGTTTAGCCAGAATTTATCTTATCAAATTAACAAATGTCACAAAACTGTTTGTGAACATTTGAAGTTTAAAACTAGCTGTGTCCGCAGCTTCGCCGCGTGGAAATCAATATTCTTTCGTTTTTGCAACACTTGTCGTTGCTGCACCACTCCTATTAGTCATAGCGTGATGTTATATAGCCTATAGCCTTCCTCGATAAAAGGACTAATCAACACAAAAATATATTTTCAATTCGAACCAGTAGTTCCCGAGATTAGCGCGTTTAACCAAACAAACTCTTCAGCTTTATATATATTAGTATTAGTATTAGTATTAGTATTAGTATTAGTATTAGTATTAGTATTAGTA
>DWGJ01004625.1:0-11390 GCA_018246895.1 Aspitha aspitha aspitha | reverse complement strand
TGGTGAAATAGGAGATAAAAGTTTGAATGGAAGTTCGGAATTATTGTTTTAGAATTCCCGCGATGTAGGTATTAACGCGGGAAAAACTTTGACATATTGATTTCACGCGGGCGAAGCCGCTGACACAGCTAGTTGCACTATAAAATAGTGATGGCATTATTATTCAATGAAGTTTCTGTAGGCCTACATCTCATGGTCACCCATATCTAATGTCTGTATTACACTTGGTTATCGTCAATCAGGTACATATCACTAAAATAAGGCAGAACAATTCGTGATGTAACCTTAAAAAACATTTTATTAAGAAGAGTTTAAAGAAATTATTCGTAAAACACGTTTTCATTACTAGGAATATTTAGAGTGAGACTAGAAGTTACCTTCTGCAATGACATTTAGATACATTTTTTATGTATGGAATTTATAGTGGTTCTATTTTCCATGTAATTCATCATAAACAAACAATAATCAAGCTAACAAAAACCTGATTCAAATTGATATTACGCATACAGTAGCCTCTGTAGCTTCATAATGAAACTATTTGTTGCTACATTGTGTTGCCGATCGCGAGAGAACATAATAAAACGCTTATATCTTATTAGTGCACAGATGGCGCTGTTCATTTATATGGACTAGAATTAGAATTTTGTTGCCTTTAAACGTTGATAGCAAACTATAGACAACTCTGTTAATAACTTGTGATAACATTGAGAGATAATAATAATGATCAATATCATAGGCTAAAACGCCTTTATGACTTATTTTAGTTATGTACATACACAATGTAGAAAATGTAATAGAATAATAGTAATTAGGAATGGTTTCAAAAAAAAGTATATTTAACACTATTTAAAACTATTTATCAACTTTTTAACACTTTAGCTCCTGGTGATAGGCGGCGACTACTACTTCAGACTCCTTTTTACATCACGTGTATACACATGAATTAACATTCTTAACTTTTTGGAACAGAAATCGAGCATTAAAGAAAAAATAATTCAGGTGATATTTCACTACGCCACATTGTCCCTTGCGATATTTCGTGATAATCCCGAATCACCATACCCTCTATCAAACCTCACGTAATATTCTATGCCTAAAACATCAGACGCAAGGTTTTCATTATTCGCGTTGATATTTTTTATTATGAGTGTATGGTATCTTCCTGTAAACAAGTCAGCATTGCCTTAGTGGGATGTCAACAAAAAATATTTAGAGTTAGTAAGAAATGACCTTGTCGTTGGTCATCCACACCGCCTGTCGCGTTTATTGTATGCGTCGGTTTTAGGATTGTAGGTAGGTACAGTTCAGTAATTACGCGCTTCGGCTACATGCCATAATTACCGACCTTCCAAAACGTCGCTAGTGTTAAGTTTCTAATGGACGTTTCATTATTTGTTAGCGTCACTTAGTTGATTGAAACTGGAGCTTTGTTTACAATGTCTTTACATCTTTAGCGTTAATAGCTTTTTCGTTTCAATGTTCGTTATAGGACTTCTCTCTGAATCTGCCAGGATGACTGAGTACTAATTGGCCAACCATATTTGCCTTTTTTCATTTGCATTTATTGTTCCACTGCTGGGCAAAGGTTTCCTCTCATAGTGAGAAGGTTGTAGGTTATGGTCTACCGCGCTGGCTCTGTGTGGATTGGCAGCCATGATACACTCCAGAAACATTATATTTTATAACATAGTGTAAGGTGTGCATTTCCTCACAATGTTTTCCTTCATCCTTAAAGGTAGTGATATTTAAATAATATTTTTTGTGCTTATAGGTAATAGCACTCTTCTAACCGAATGTCCTGTATTGAACTAAATTAATAAAGCTAGATAAGTTTATCGATAATACACTTGTAAGTAACAAGTAAGTGATATAGAACATTAAAGAAGTATTATTAATGTTCTGCAAACGTTGTAATAGTAAAGTTATGTACAATAAGGTTATAATCCAGGCTCATTCTGTATGAAAATTTATATAGGTAGGTACAATTACGCCGGAGTTACCAGTAATTATAAAAGTAATTACTATTTCTATAGTAATTAAAGAGCGGCCTGGGTTCTACCATAAACACGTGCTGCTTGTAAAGTTACGTTTCATGGTTCTTCATTCCTGTCCGATGCAAGTTTTCGTAGATTATTGTGTTTTCGTCATCATTGTATTATTTTAGACTCGCAACTGTAAATGTATAATTATAATATGAATCTTTTGATTAAACATGCACATTTGTTGTTTGTGGAATTTGATTGTGAGAAACAAATATTTTTTACTGCAATCATCGAATCATGAAAACCCTATTGTGTACAATTATTTTACATTGCCTTATTTATGTATGTACTATATTAAATACATGCACTTCAAACTAATTTGTAATTATTAGCAAGTATGAACTTTACTTTACGCGGCATTGTTGGCTGGGATTTTTCTAATAACGAAACACGTTATTGTTATAAATATTTACTTTGCATGACAATACACCAAGCGACGACAAGATTGCCGGAATACAATGCAAATAGCCCGCCTACTTTACTGCAATGTCCACTGCAGCGTTGTCGTATTGTAAGTAACGTGAGACGATGTTTATTTTAGAATAGATATGACTTTTAGTTAGTAACGTAATTATATTTTAGGTATAATCAAAAAAAGTACCTATTTAAACTGATAATTATTACTGCATAATATGAAATAAATAGATAGTAATTTTCAATACGTTCTTAAATATTAAATTAAGTACAGGTCTAACAACGTTTTTAAAGAACTTTATTAATCTTGGTGGTTTTATTAAGTAGGTACATTATTATGCCTCATATGCTCATATATTATTTTATACAATCGTATCAATACATAAGGATACAACGTATAATATTTAACAACTGAATAAGCAGCATAATTTAAAGTTTATATAAGAAGGTAGGTATATTTACTTATATTTTGATAAAAGAACGTTTGGTGTTAATTTGTTGTCTTGTTGAACGATTACAATTATGTAGATGGAAATGTAATTGTTATTTTCATTTAATCTATGTCTCTAACAAATATCTTATTACATTACGGTTGTATTACATTTTTCTACTTCGATTATAATTATTGCGCATCAAAATTTCCCTCAAAAAGCCCCACTGGAAATTCCTTGCCGTGATTTTTAACAAACAATAAGAGCTTTGCCATGATTTACACCAGTACCAGTACCTACTACAGTTATTCATATTAGAGGAAATTACTTTACTTTAAGTAACACCTCTACATATTTCAGTCCAGGTTCTGTATAAAATGTTAATAATTTCCGTTATAAAATCAAGGACCGGCTTCGATAAGAACTTTTTATTAGTATTATACGTACATAGGTAGGTACCTACCAATTGTTTGATCTAACTTTTATTTGTTTAACTTAATTGCTTAATATACATACATACCTATTAATATTTCCATTATTAATCTTTACTATAATACCTACTGATAACAATTGTTATCATGAAGAAATTTTTACTGCTTAAAGTCTTCCATTCTATCGTCATTGTGATGATCCTACAATGTATTAAATCGTCTCTTGCACCTAAGCACATACTTTTCTTATTAACTAAAAACGAACATTTAATAAAGCACAAATTATGCACGTTCGAAAAACTTGACAACTTTTGGCTTTTCACTACTATTGATATTCTACGAAATATTTAAATTTACATCTCAACTAACTTTGGTCGCATTTATTTATATTGAATTTTATCGGTTCTAAAAATTTAATTTCCAATTTTTGTTGTTAACATTCAATAGACTTATCAGTTAGGAGGATAATTGTGTGTGAAATATTTTTTATGTCACTTCCACTCCATTGTGGGATGGTGGAATAGGAATTTGGACAATAGTGTGGTTGTTTGAATAGTTTTGCCTGCACAGCCTTGGATCTCTAAAAAAGTGGAGTAGGTATTAAACCTCGGGCAAACAAAGCCAAGCTGAGCACCGCAGACACTTCAGACACTCGCTGACACATCGCAGTCAAACGCAGTTCACTCGCCTGAAAACGTATCCGCAACGGCGATAGGTACCCGTTAACTTTACTGATATTATTCGACCGTTTGACTTCGAGATAATACAAGTCTCAGGGTGATTGTAATAGTTCTGTTTGTGTAGTTCAAGTGGTATAGTGAAAATATGGAGACCAAAGTGCTCGATGATCCCTGGATGTTTGTTTACAAGAGGTTACAAGAAAAAGAAGTGCTTAGTCGGCGAAAGTAAGTTTACTCTAATAATAATAATGGATAAAAATGTAAGCATTTACATGTTTTGATATATTATGCAAAAACTGAATAATAAATAAATTCAAAAACGCCTTGGCTTTTTTGTACGGCTATAGATAGATATTAAAAGGATTCGATTAATAGAAGCATGAATGACAAAATAAGTAGATCTATTTAATTGTCCAAACTTTTGTCATTTAGTTTTTATCTAAATTTATATATTTTTATTGATAAGCTTACGAGAAAATCTTCAATTCTGTTACTAAAAAGTTGTAGATACCTACTGGTATCTTATACGAACATACATACTGTTAAAAGCTGTACGCTGTTCATAAAAATTTAAATAAACTCGTTACCTACCTAGAAATTGCTGCGTTTATGACCTTGCAATTACCATATTAGTCTGATACGAAAAAATCTGGTATACTCGTAAGATATGTTTATGAAATTAGTTCTTCAAAACTTCTAAAAACGTTGGAAAGTGTAGGATTAATCACGAACTTAATGTTATTCAATTATACGGACTGATTAATTGCTGTATAATTATGAACTTGTTATAGATTATTAAATGATTTATACTGAGAAGTTCCAAGTTCAATATTGCATGCTATCTAGAACTTATGTTTGATTGAAGTAGGTACTACCTAGCTGTGAACTACACTCCCATAAATTGTTGGTTTCATGTTGGCAGATACAAGAATGTAATATAATGTATCTTCACAGTAGTAGAATCCAGGAAAATGAACATTGCTGCCGTTATGACTAAGTCTGCTTCTTTCATATATTTGTCGGGCTTTGAATTTAAATACCTTTAGTTAACCGCAAACTATTAAATCCACAATATAGGTAGTTACTTAATTATATACTAGATGTGATATGGAATTCGAAGTTATAGATTCCATTTCAATCATACTTAGGTTACCTTTGATAGTTGTAAAGGTTATTAAGGATATTCGAAATTCAACAAACGTGTTGTTTGTAATTAAAATAACACAAAATGCATATAAGCTAATAACATGAACATCGTACAGTCAACGTTATTTTCGCTTCGATGAAATTGCACATACTGTTATATTTCGCCCACTTGCAACGTTGCAGAACACGGAAACGGGCGTTATGAGGAGGTGGTGTTCTAAAGAGCAAATAAAATTATTGACCCAATGAACATAATAAAAAGCTGATGCCTAATTTGACTTTATTAAAATATTAAATGATTATCAAAATCAGTTCTCTGTTCCTCTAATGAAAAACTTGAATACGTATTATGTATCTTTTATCTCGTCAATTAAAGGCGTATCGCCGTCACATTGCTAAGAAATCTCCCAGACATATGTAGGTACATACTTACATTCTCGATAATTTTGTGATGTTGGCAAAGAGTCATTAATTCCTATGTAAGCTATGAGCGAGCTAAGGATTAAAAAGCAAACTGTTATCTGAGTACAAAGGATTTTGCTGTTTACTGCCGTTAAGGTGTTTATACCGGTACCTACAACTAATCAACGCATCTTATAGTTCACTAGTTGTGCTCGCGGCTCCGCCTCCGTGGAAATAAATATTTTCCCCTTTTTGCAACATTTGTCATTGCTGCTCCATTCCTATCAGTCATAGCGTGATGTTATATAGCCTATAGCATTCCTCAATAAATGGACTATTCAACATAAGAATAATTTTCCAATTGGAACCAGTAGTTCCTGAGATTAACGCCTTCAACCAAACAAACTCTTCAGCTTTATAATATTAGTATAGAGTATAGATAAGTGAATAGCTAGATAACATAAGAAAATTAACTGATCGATCGCTTTTAATATCCGAGTAGTATTTTTCAGTTTCATCGCCTTTGCATTATTTTTTACATTGGACTGTGTATCTGTCTATAATATATCATTAAATATAATCATACAAGACTCTAAGCGCCGCTTCATAGATAGGATTAGAAAACGATTTAAAGATTGAATTCATCATAAATCTTGGGAAAAAAAATATTAATTTTAATGAAATATTTCGTCATCATAAAATTACAAAGAATCGTTTTTATCTGGTGGTATTTAATAGCAAGTATAATTATCTTTATTTATTGCTCAGTTACTTTATTCCTCACACTTTGTTTAACTGTTCATTTTATTCTGCATTATATTTCGTTTCAATTGCATTACGTCACCTAACAAATATTAAATACAAAAAAATACATTTAAAAACATTCTAAAAATAATTAAGTATAAAACTTATTAGGTATCAATGAACACAATCATGGATTTCAGTACCTACTAAGTAGGTACCTTAAACTCTGTCTTGTTAGCAAAAAACATTTAGTTAAATCTACTTCGATTAACTCTATTTCTAAGAACCAACGATATCATTGTGTAAGAACAGTATCTGTTGCTTTAAACTACAGTATTATTAGTTCACTTACGATTATTCATAGCGTGGCATAATCACGAGAATAGACGATGATTAACGTCGTGGCGTATTAGCATTATTTTCTGTTACAGCTGCTATAAAATACTACCCCTACATTTTCGCTAGTTTTTACATTTACGTATTCATTTATATTTTCACATACTTGCATAATTATGTGTTCATTAAATTCCAAACTCTTTCTTCTAACTTTCTAAATTGATTAATTGAACGTGCGAATCACAAATTATGCTAACAATAAGCGCTAAGTGCTGATAACTCATTGGACAGCGTTAAGTGTTCTAGATATTGTAAACATAGAAGTAGGTATATAAACAAACATGCACATATTACAACGATATCAATATAATATGCGATATATAAAAGAATAAATTAACTACCGAATATGTCTATTAATATTATTTGCGTGTATAATAGCAATGAGGCAGAAGGAACGACAAAAGTATCGTTCAATTCAACTTTAACAAGATAACAACTACTCCGTAATGTTACTCAATTCAGTAATTGAAGTTAGTTAACGATCACGTTCACTTTTACAGATTCTGTATGGTGGACCGCGTTTGGCCCATTTAACGAAACATATTGTCCTTATGTCCTTAAGTTGTAATGAATATTTATATCCAGTGTATTACCACAGAAGCAATCCATTGACATTATGGTTTCCTATGACCGACATTGAGGAGTAAACATATAAAGATGTCACAATCAAATACTCATGTCCTTAAGTGAAATACTTTTAACTCGTGATTTATTTTGGTTGTATGGCGGTAGTAAACGGGAGTTAATTCGGTAATCGTTATCTCCCGTAAATCTTTTTGTTCGGTACAATTTATATTATATTATACTCATTAAATGAGAACTGATGCAAACATCCTATATACAATACAGACAAGACAACTACGAAAAGAAATGAAATTTATAAGTAGGTGTGAATTTTTGCACTACGTATTTATTATGTTTAGTTGTACTTATTGTATACAATGAATGTGTATTAGCTTCACTGCTACAATTTTAGTAAAAAGCAACATTAGCATAGACCTTGAAAGCCCCTGGTAATGCTACGTCGTTCCCAAAGTCGACCTTGATTGAGCCGTGTAACTCTGCATCACGTTATGTTACGGAGCAAAAAACAAACGTTTATCATGCATGTTTATTTCATATTATCACTGTCATAACGTTACTATGAATTAATTGTAGCAATTAGATAATCAAATAATTATTTTAAACTCGGTACGTTTGTAGGGACTCACTTGGAAGTAAAAATGAAATATTTCCGGTGAAATTCTAAATATTTAAACTTCACTAGAAACTCTTTGCTGATTGTTTAGATTTTGATCGATATACGTGAACATTGAGGCTGGAAACTGTTTAATCATCCATTTAGTACCTACGGCACATGATTCGTTAAGAAAACATAACCAAATATTTACTTTTCTGACTCACAAGGATTAAGAGACATTACATTTCATTTGGTACTTGCACGGACGGACTAATGGAATTTTTTGTATTCTCAACAAATTTGCTGTTAAAAGCAAAATATTCCACTTCCTAATTGAGTATCATTCCCACGGGTCTCTGGTTTCTTACGAGTCAGCTAAAATTCAGATTCAATCAAATTACATATAGCTATTGAGAACATCCAAAATTATTTTTATCATTCACATTGCATACTAGTCATCACTATGCTCTTTAGTAAAACACAGGAAACAAGCACCTGATCATATTGTTTGCTTACTGATTATGTGTCGTTCATACAAAAGCATGTGTTTTAATGCAGAACATTTAGTCTGGGAGCTGCGACAGCGTTGCTTCACGCGTGCGTTCCGGCGGTCTTGGCCGACTGCGATTACGTCAGTTTCATTCGTGTACATACTCGCGTTGTATCACAAAGCAAAACAATCGACTTAATTTGTATAAACGCCATTCTATATTACTTCTCATTCCAAAAATCAGTGTTTAGCTATTACATTTCGAGTTGTCGTTGAAAATACAATTTGATTGGGTCAACGTTCCCTAGAAAGTCTGTATAAGTGAAGTTTATCGCGCAACAAGAAATAAGGTTGACCGTTTGCATTTCTCGATTGTAATCGTAACTTGCCTCTACCTGGGTTCACGTCATAACTTCTTTGAACTTATGAGTAAATCTTTTCGGTGATTCATTTGTATCTGCATATTATTATGGCAGCATACTGAAGCAAGTATTCTGACAGTGAATATTATTGTATCTATATATCAAGTTGGTCGACAGTGAGCACATAAAAAATGGATGAAGAATCAATGTGGAAAGGATTTTACGAAAAGTTACAGCAGCAGAAGTCCGTAGAAGAAGTAGTACACGATAGCCAGTAAGTATATTTATAAAAAAGTTGTCTTTGTAACAATAAAGAAAGTGTCGTTTTAAAAAAAATCTGCGTTTCACAAAAAAATTTCATTGTTCTATATTACTACTACATATCACCTTTATTACATTTTGTTCAAAAGGTATAAATGTGATTTGTAAAGGAATATCTATAATTATGAGAATATTTATTAAATTTGATGCAAATGGATTTAATCCAAAAATATGCAAACAAAACGAATTTGAATTTGTATTTATAAAGCGGTGTCTATCGGTTAGATCTTTCGCACATGCAATAATTCCGTTGTTATCCTCTTAATGACTAATCTACTTATTTTTTACATGACTGTATTCTATCTCATCATATATCTAGGTTATTATGCAGAAGTAGACCTAAGTTTAACAAGGAAAAAGACTTTAACAAGATGTATCGAAAACATTCTTTATTTAAAATAGTTGCCTGCTAAAGAACATCTCTTTTATAAGTAAAATTTGATTGAACAATTGAACATTGAACGATTGCGAACAATTGCGATGTGTGAGCGGAAGTTTTTAATATGTATTTTTAAGTAATTAAAATTGACTTACATTTAATTATACAACGCTTATTAGCGCGTTTTGCTCATTTGTCCTATTTTGTGAAATAAAATAAATATTTTACTATTATTATGGAAATACATAAAACATAATTTGTACGGGCATTCTTCATCATAGGCTGATTATTATATTAAGCAAATAAAAATATAACAATGGGGACTTGGAATGAGAAACTTCCATTTAAACCTTAGCATATATAGCTACTTGTATTGTATAGATACCAAAGCTACCTACTTTCGTAACATAATGTAGTCTGATGTATATTAATTATGTATTACTTGTACTTGTATTCCTACTTTCAAAGTCGTTAGGTTGCAATAAAATTTAACATCTTCCCAAGCTCTATATCGACAATTAAATGCTATCGACTATCGACTGTCGACGCCTGTCAGTATCTACATGCAATTTCGTATACTTATCGTACAACCTGTGCTATTTTCTTTAGTTTTAGCCTCGACCTATTTGTACCATAATTCAATCCAAGGCAAAAAAAGAAAAAAGCTGTTAATAATATAACATAAATATACCAATAAGCTGATATTATAACCTGGTTGATAGGTGCTTACAAAGAAAGTAATTTAGACCTAAATATAAAATCATTAACTTAACGTATAATTATATCATTGTTACTGAACTGTAGGTACCGAATTGTAGGTAACATAACATTGTTTTGTTCGTGCTCGCTCTTTTAGTTCCTTTTACGCACGATAGGGGCGCTGTACAATTTTCATACATTTTTTTACCAGTTACCGTACGCTTGAACGATAGAAGTTCGTGCTAGGGCCACATGTTTATTAACTGCATTTGTTTAAACGTGTTAGGCATATAGATTGTCAAAGAAATTTTCTAATGATTATGTAACTAGGAATACTTGACAAGTTGTAGTAGCGTGATTAGTAACAGACGCAAAAAAGAACAAGGAATGGAAAAAATGCACAGTAAATAAAGACGATCAAGGATAATAACAATAGGTATTAAATGTTATTCATAAGTTATTATATATCAATAATCGGTAACAAACATTATAATGCACTGGTAACATTTCTCATCTGAGATATGACTGCTGATAAAAAGAGAATAGTGTCAAAGTCAATGGAAAGAATTAGACATTTAGACAATACCTATGTCAATTTAATCAGTATATTTCACTGCATCAATCTACTATATATGTTTATTGTTCGTTTAATAACAAAGTGAAATAATATAATAAACGCTTTTGCGTTCAGTATCATCTGCCGGTATATTGTTATGTAAGTTGTGGCTTCGACTTTGCTGAAATCAAACTATTTTGATTACAAGAAGATGAATTACTTGTGGTTAGATTTTTTAAAGGGCTTCAATTATACCACACTGCACTGCCGACGATTACACTTACTTAAAAGTCAGGCGTATATTAATGGACAATGGGTAAGTGCTGCGAGCAAGGCGGTATTTCCTGTCACCAACCCAGCGGACGACAAAATAATTGCAGAAGTGCCGGATATGGATGCTACGGACGCCCAGAACGCGGTTAGCATTGCCACTAATGTTTTTCAGCAATGGAAAGAAACAACTGCCAAGGAACGCTCCTATATTCTTAGAAAATGGTTTGATATCTGTCAGAACAATACAAATCACTTGGCCGAAATTATCACTGCTGAATCTGGAAAACCGCTTTCAGAGTCGATAGGGGAAATTGCGTACGGAAATTCGTTTTTAGAGTGGTTTGCTGATACTGCGCGCCACATTGATGGTGAAGTGATACAGAGTCCTTGGCCGAATAAGCAAATCCTGTTAACTAGGCAACCTGTCGGTGTAGTCTCTGTAAT
>DWGJ01004624.1:0-11391 GCA_018246895.1 Aspitha aspitha aspitha | reverse complement strand
CCTTGCGCACCCGTCCGCCGGTAGCGGCCTTCTCCGCGGACTCCGATGTCCGACGAGACCGTTGAGAGTTGTAAATGTCCCAGTCGTTTTTTACTACCGGCATCATGAACGCCATCTCGGCGGTTGCAACGGTGACTCTTGTAATTTAACGTTTTTGTAAGAATACAGTTTCCTTGTCAGAAAACTATCGTGGTACGGCAATCTGCACACAGATCGATTCCTCCAATGCACAGATGATTTTTCCACTGATCGTTGTTTTCAGATGTTCAATATTTATAATCTGATGTTTACTTGACTATGTTACAGGAAACTAAAACAGGATTAGTAGCAGCTTTCACTTCAATGTCACTCGCACTGAACGGATAAGGTCTAGATGTTCACCTCAGGACGAATTGCAATAGAATGAGGTATTCATGAAAACACACCCTGATTATAAGGAAAATATTGGCGCTACTGTCGCAACGGCGATGCGAGGTAACTTAACAATACGAAAAGTAAATACCTAGAGAAGCTATAAATATTGAAAATACTACATCTGTAGGGTAAAAAATTAACAGAACTGTTATCTTATCTATATATGACTTTTTTAATATCGAATTTCAAACTATTCATAGAAAATAGAAATATATAGTGATATATCTACTGGACAACAGATGGTACTTTTAAGTCTTCTACTACACGTTAGATGGCGTTAATATATGCTAGACTAGAAAATAAAATTTGTTATATAAATGTCCGATAGATGTCATTTTAAACATTGAAGCTTAAAAGAAAATGAAATTAATATACTACCTACCTTAATTCAGGATGACTGTAAACATATTTAACGGAGACCGTACTGTGTTGTAAATTCAAAATAATGATACAATAATTTATAGATTAAAAACTTTATTAGATATTATAAATATAAAAATATTAAAAATGAAGTTGTAAATATGTTAAATTAATAGCCAATGTAATATGTATAATACCTTAGTTCTTACTCCACTCTATTTTCTTGTAAAATAAGAGTTCTAACAGTAACTGAAAACTTTAGATAAACATCAAATAAACATGAGGGTTGTATAGATTCTATACTATACAACTTTTACTGAACAATGCCAAAAGAACAGGCAATAAATTCTCCAGTAAATCATAAGTCTGTAATAAACACCGAAAATAGAATCTAACAGAAAATTTATATATATAAACAACTTCAACATTAGATTCACAAAGGAGTTCCAGTAACTAGATCTATCTTTCTCTACAATCTAAAAAAAATAAGTTGAGATTCTTCGGCAGGTTCGATAGGTATAGGAGTTTCGTGTTTCATAAATATAACTGAGAATACAGGTATGAATATGTTCAGATATTGACTTTTGCAGTTATTTTGCTGCTATATTTAATTGCAGGAAAATGTTGTAATTGTATTCTCAGTTTGTATTAAGTGTTTTCAAACCGAATGGTGAAGAAATGTTCTGTTGAATGGATCACGTCTTATGAATTACTCTACGACTGCCATATTAAATATAATATCTTTGTAATTTAACGTATCTTAATGGATAGTACAATTGATTGGTGGGTAAAATATCACAATAGTTGAAAGGATAATTCACACATGAAATAATTATGACATACCTTACTACCTTTGGTTACTACACATACAGGGCCAGCAACTCGGGGGTACGTCGGCCATAATAAGGATATCAAAGTTATGCTTGATAAGCTCTCCCATATGATAAGAAAAAAATTCCATTGGCGGTGATAAAAAAAGCATGCCATTGTTAGAAAATTTTCGCAATAACATTTTTTACAAAGTTTCATATCGTTAATAAACACATCATTGGGGTAAAATAATAACCCATATACCTACATCTAAACGTGAACTTGAAATGATGGGCAGAGCCACAGTTGTTTGCTAGCGCTGTCTCTCGCTCGCATAGGCAATAGGCAAGAGATTCATTTCAAAATCTTCCATCTGAACTGTGCTCCTTTGAATTTCTCATATATATGTCAAAAATAGATATTGCTTATCGTCTCTTCCTCTCCTTAACATTGCATTTTGTATCCTTGTCACACACAGGCACGTACTGGCTCCGCCCACAGATATTAACACCAAACACATAAACGATCCAATAACACGCGAATTATTTAACAAATTGCTAAGCATAACAATTTTGAAAACTTTAAAAAAGTAGCTCGAAATGCAAAACAATCTTTATAAGATATTCTATTTTACAAATGCAAATTTGATATGATTGATTTAGAGTAAAGGCAAGAGTGATAATATCCTCTATTCGTTCACAGTGCAAATTCGATGGAATTTTGAAATTAAAACGTAACGTTTGCAATGTTCACGGTTATAAGATTATGGTAAGCAGATACGCTAAAAATCCCTAATCTATTAACCTCAATAAGGTATGGATCTCTTCACAATAAATCAATATATATTGATGTGGGAAATCCTACTGTGTCAAGCACTGTCTCATTAATCTCTGATAATATGTCTCTATGACTGAACACTAATGTTGGTGTCATCTTTACATTTGTTATTATTGTAGTAACCGTTTAAATTGACCATTGTAAGTAGTTCCACCAAATGTCTCTGGTAGCCGCATTCCATCAACTTTGTGACAACTTTGTGCAGGTACTTTGCAAGTTTTTCAAACAAATGAAACAGTTCCTGGAGCTGGACGAAGCTTGAATGTGTGAAGCAAACATTCGGTTCCTTTTGCTGCCATTCCCTGTAATAAAAAAAACGGAACAATTATAATTTGACGTTTCGATTTTTGTTATATATTCGG
This sequence comes from Aspitha aspitha aspitha, assembly GCA_018246895.1. Lineage (NCBI taxonomy): Eukaryota > Metazoa > Arthropoda > Insecta > Lepidoptera > Hesperiidae > Aspitha > Aspitha aspitha. The sequence goes on along the minus strand of DWGJ01004624.1, from coordinate 8,608 downwards.
TAAGGTGTAACGAAATAACATTACTTTGCAGGACTGTTTATATCAGTTCAATAAAATTGACCCGTATTTTTTTTTATCGTTACAAAGATACCATAAATTCTGGCAACTGGTACTGTCTAATTAGAATTACTTCTATAAAATCAACCCCACAAAGTCAGAAATAATAAATTAAACACTGTATGAGAAATGTTAAGTATTCCAGCTAAACTATAAGTATATTTACTTCAAATTAGTTACACACGGAACTCTCGAAATGATAACATCAAATATTTTTTTATAATTATTACAAAACTTACCCAGATTTTAGAACGCGGCTAAACTTGAGTATCACGGTAAAAATATCGTTCAATAATTTCATGACGAGCGTGGACCTGTTGTTCAGGAGACACCTGAAGAGCACTTTCTTAATGTACGCCACGTGACATTCGTACAGATCGTCGAGCGTTCGGGCCTTCTTTAAATCCTTTTCAAACTCGGTCCAGGAGCTGAGTATGCACGTCGTTACTATATAATTATCCAACGCTCTTATAAGAGATGCCATGACGTGTCTATAAATCTGAATCGATAGATATTGAGGTGACCTGAAAAGTTGTCGAGACAGCTTCGCCGATAACTTCAGTGACTGAAAATTAAATGTACAGGCTTAATGAACTGCCGGAAATATATCATATTTGTCACGTTTAGTTCGTATTGCACTATTAGCCCCAAGTAAATGGATATTATTTCTGCCGGAAACTAACAATATCTTCTTAAAAATTTATCAATTGTGCTTTTGTCGGAAACAAAAGCTTATTTTAACGCATAGACAATCACGCCAGTTGCTTTGCTAAAGTTCGAATTTCGAATATTTTGATATCTATTCTTTGGTTAAACCACACATTGCCATTTTAACAAAATATGCAAAAACAAATACGTATTGAAGCACTACGATCTGTAAAGGCTATATACAAATATATAATTCTAAAATTGTCAAGTAAAATCAATCATCGAAACCTCAAAGTCTTCACTCAAGACCCAAAATATTCGTCTCATCTTGATCAGGAACTGAAACACTCTCGCGTAGCGCAGCAAGGCCTCCTGCGACAGTATGATGTTCAGGGGCCAGCCGACCGAGTATGTAAGGGACAGGCATTGCAGCGCGTCGGGCGAGCTGTGTTGGAAGCTTAGCGGCGAGTCGGTTATTGTGAACGACAAATTTTCGGAAAATTTGTGGACATCTGAGAAATAAAGATAACTAGTAAAACCAAGTACGATATAAAAATAAATCAATAATGATATCAAAGAATGCCCCTATGTTGTAGTCGCAGAATAGTGCGGGAACATCATCAAGTGCAAAACATATGTATAAATTAAAATATCCTGTAGAAGGTCACAGCTGCATATAGACTCCCCATCCAATTTTAACCCTTGAAATGTCCCAAATTTGCAGGTATAAAGACAGATCTTTCAGTCCTTATCATAGTCAGTGTCAATCTGTACTCCATTTACCAAGGAATTGTCGTATTTTGTGAACCTTCTCTCCTATCATAGTGCATTCTAAGTATTTGAAGAACTTCTATTTCAGTATTTTAAAAATCATATCAACTTACGCGAGATGGATGATCCTAACGCTTTATCCAATATATTGTGTAAAGTTGCGAAATTCAACAATTCCTGCGGGTTCAACGTTTTAGTCAGCTTTGAAAACAAGTTGTGACATATACTTCTCGAAAATTCACCATCCATTAAAAAGAAGTAATCCTTTAAACTCCTCAAATGCTCATACATGTCTAAATTTACAAGAAAATACGTAAGAATTGAATTATTGACCACTTCCAATTGATATGTTAATGGCAGCATTACTGATCTTTGGAGACACGCTGTCAGTGTTGCAATATTATCACTTCCCGTACTATAGTCTTCGTCTTTTTCCAGATAGTTCCGTGTAGAGAATATGTTATTGTAAGGTCGTTTCTTTACTTCTTCCATAATCGTCGCTGGGTGAGTGTAAAACGAACACGATTTCCCATTCATTTTACTATTGAAATAGTCTTTGGAGAACTTATGCAACTCCTTAATACCAAAGGGATCAAAATTGTCTAAAGTGTATGAGCCATCCAATATATTAAACACTGAAGTTGTTATATTCATATCCTTTGCATCACAGAAATCCATAGTTTTTGAAGGAGAATTTTCAGGGCTTGTTACTGTTTGGATTTCGCTAATAACTTCTGAAACTACGACATCATCATCCACCATTAAGGTGAAATTAAAACCGTCGGATGTTAAGAATTCTTGATCCGGCTTGCCTTTTACTAATTCTAAATCTTTGCTAGTTTCACTCCTTGGAGTAAATATGTCACTTGTCATTGGACCATCTGTGGGTATATCGGCTGTTGTTGGCGTTTCCAAGTCCAACTAAAAAATAAAATTATATGAAAGTTAATAAAGAATTAAACATTAATACCTACTACAAATAATCTGCGTCATTCTTTAATAACATTGCAACAATAAAGATTTACCCTTGAAAAGAATTCTCCCGGCGTTAATGCTCCGGTACTAGGCGTTGTGCCTATATCACTTACTGGAGTCACGCCGTAAGGCTTTAAATTTAATGTCAGACTAGATTTTCTAGTTGTGTTCGATTTCATTACTGGTTTCGTTCCAGTTTCATACTCAGAGCCTAGAATTTTGATTTTGTTACGGCAAGCTTCCTCTTGGGCCACGTTAAGTGCTTCCCGTTTATACAAAGCTTCAGCGGGAAGATTGTATTCCACCCCTAAAACTTTCTGTTTATTAATCAGTGCTTCTTTTTGCGCCTCTGTTCTTGGCTCACTGACAACATTTTTTTCTTGTTTGACGGTGAACTCCACGCCAAGTACTTTCATTTTATTTTTTCTAGCTTCGGCATGTGCTGACCAATTTTCTTTAACATTATTTTCTTCGTCCACAGAAGGCAACGTTATAAACGGCAGTCCATCCTTTATTTGATTATTTTCATTATCAATCTCCCCAAACTCATGTGACATAACTTTTTGCTTATTTTTCAGTGCCTCTTGTCGCAATTCCATAAATTTCATATTATCGTACGTGTCATTTAAATTGGCGCCTATAACATCGTTCGACGTGCCAAACTTCGTTGAAACATTTGTAGTTTTAACATCATCAGTAACTACGTTTCCTTCTGAATCAATCAGCACTTCGTTGTCGCATTTGCGCTCGTCCTTTGATTTTGAAACGCCAAAAATACTTTTGGCAACGTTACATATCGCGCTAAATACATCACTAGAATTTTCCATTTTAGTCTTGTTAATAACAACGTTACTTTTTAGCGGACTGCTTTCCGAGTCTACTGAAGGAGTTGAATCAGTGGTATTGGTGGCAGAGACTTGAATGTTATTATCATTGTTACCATTGTTGTTATCGTTATCATCAAAGTTAATGTCATCCTCTGACTTAGTGTCAAAGCTTTGTATGGACATTTGCATGACTGCCTCGTTTCGCTGATGTTCTAGTTCTAATTTTTCTCGCTTAAGATTTCGCTCTTCAGTCGATAGAAGTTGCATTCTGCTTTGATCTAATTGCAGGCGTTTTATCTTCCATTCGGTGTGTATTTTGCTTTTCTCAACTTCCATATTCAATTTTGAATAATATTCCATCATCTTATTTCTGTAAAAATATAAGTAATGTGCACTGATTAAAACTGCAATATATTTGTCATATAGATAATTAGCAGTATTGAAATAAAAAACACCGTCCTCTTATATTTATATACATAAACACTTTAGTGATATAATTTTACATCACTTTCAAAACTCTTACCTTTCGACATCTTTCAACTTAGCATCGACCTCCTCGGAGGCACGTTCTGCGGCCTCCTCTAAAGCATATTTCTTTCTCTCCCGTTGCTTCGCTACGTTCTTCGCTGCTTTTGCTTCAGCGATTGCCGCTTCTAACACCCGGAGAGAATGCTGTTTCTCCGCTATAATAAGCTGTGCTAATCTTTTACGTTCCGCTAAAACAATTAACAACTATTAATAAAGTTACTTCTAAACAAAAGTTTATATCTTATTTACATCAACAAAGATTCTCAGTAGAGCAGTATTTGCTCTACGTCTCTTTAAAATGAAATTAGCTTTACAAATGAACATCTCACCAATGATCTTTTCCATAGTTTCGGCTTGTTTTAAAGACGCCATTTCAGTGAACGCCTTTCTTTCTGCCTCTCTCTTGAGTAATATTTGATCGAACGTCACAGGATCGCCGCTAACAAAGAGGCACCGCGTTCTGTACACATCGAGCAGTTGCTGTTGACGTTCCAGTTCTTCGAAACTAGCGCAACAACGCACCGACGGGTGGCCCGACGATATGAGGACGACTAGCGGATCCTGGGAAATTAATGCCTATGCCTATTACGGTATTAAACAGTTTGCAACAGTGTAGACAGTTGTTTAAGCCAAATTTCATGTCACATTTAAACACCCTTAGTTTCTTCTACTTGGATAGCAAGTGGTCTATTACATACATTAGGATTGCAGAGTTTGAGCAGCCTGAGAGACTTTCCGCACAGCAATATGAACGCCGCGATAGGTCTCAGAAACTCCGGCACGGCCACACTCAGTGTTATATGGAACCCTTTGTCCCAATATCGTTTCGTTCGGGAATTCACGTACTGAATGTCTTTTCGTATGAAGAACTCGTTGAACCTATCGTCCAACTCGCCTTCGAAAATGAACCTTTCAATAAACCTGAAAATGTAAACTTTACAGTTACGAGGTCGTGATCGTGGTCACATACTAGTCTTAAAGTTAAAAAAAAAATTATAACATGACCTTTTAGAAACTCTTTTGGTCCTTCTTTTATAAGTGAAAATTTTATAATCTTCTGTGTTAATATTAACAGTTGTAGTTTTTTGTACTTACTTGAAATAAACCTTGCATACCGAGAACAAGGAGTTGAACAATGTATGGGCAGTTTTCTTGTGTGTGACCAACGATATTTCATTGAAGAAATACGACATCAGTTCGGCTCCGTGTGGTAGTGTCGCCTTGGAATCTGCAAAATACATTTAACTTCACATACAATTATATTTAACCAAAAATTAAAATATATCCACTATTGTATTAAAATCATCCTTGTTTGACTGTCTATAACACATTTTTTATATAGAAGTATTAATAGCATGATCAAACATTAAAACTTCTTACTTAAATTTCAAACTTACCCATATTGACCATTTTGTAAATGGAAGCAATACTTTCCATTTCATATTTCAATGACTCAATGTGATACAATATCTGCAGTAATGTTGGCATACAGTTTGAATCTTCAGAACTATTTTTGCAGAAATCCTCGTATATCTCGGTTGCAACCAATCGAAATTTCAGGAGGTATCTTCTTACAACTTCTCTGGCAGCCTGAAAGTATAACAAACAATTATTATGAAAAGGAAATTGAAAACTATTATGAGCAGATTCCAACTTTTTTTATGCATGATCAAATCAAGAACTCGACATTGGAAATTGTGTATTGGGCTAAAGAATGTGTTAACAACAACATAAAAACATATTCACTTAAGATTGCTTATATAGCAGTACCAGTACAGCTTTGAGACCTGTCATAATATAGAATATTGAGCACAATGTTTATATTGCTCTTAAAACTTCAATGAAATCAACATGCAGTATAATGTTGTCCAGTATATAATGATGCCACTCACTTCATAAACTAATCCCTTGCTATGAAAATGATCCTCGAGGCTGTGATTAAAGGCAAAACTGTACAGGCGTCGATAAAATGTGCCAACTGTGAGTAAGGAGGCCACATAACCAGCTATACACTCTTTTGATATCCCTTCTAATACCAAGTTTTCTTTCATATAGAAACGGTTAGACTCCTGACTGAATGGAAATGAATTTGTTTCGACGCCAACTGTAATTAAGTTTATAATATTTAATAATTAAATATTATATTGGTGTATGTTTTCTCTCATTCTAGACATAAACAAATAATTCTATTGCAATTCACTATTAAGAATCTTACATGAACATATAGCGCATCGGATGAAGCATCAATTACATTGGATGAATGTGCATTAGTGGATAAGACAAATAACAAATATGAACAAATAACAAATATAAGCAATATACATTTTGTAGTATTATAATATTTAATTGTTATCAGGAAAATATTAAATACTTCTTTATCCTACCTATTAAGTACATGATGTGTCTAATAAACTGCTTCTCTGATATAACATTTAAATCTGTCATGTCATTGTATATTCCCCTCCACAATCCTATTTCCCGTGTAGATGTCGTTATGAGTTGCCTCTCATTAGTTGGAGGTAGTTTTGCTGGAACAATTAACACATAATGCTATAGTTAAAAAACTGTAAAATAAATTGCCTACTGAGAAAATTCTTTTCCATATAAAAAAGTGAGAAGGAAAAACTCCCAACATATTTTAACATGTTCCATTAATACATGTACAATGGGAGTAAGGTCAAGGAAACTATCCCATAATTAAACAAAACAGAAAGCAATGATAACAATATGTGTAGTTCGTAGAGGACTAGTATATTCAGAACTGTTTAAATATGCAACAACACTTATTTGTCACAAATCATTTACCATTAACACATTAAATTAGATAATTCATTATCAGTGCACCTTTAGTTAAGACTTATAGATCTTATTGGTGATATGGTAAAAAAAAATTGTCTTGAACATTTGATGTGATTATTAGACAGAACAATATCTATTTACATACACACAACTTCCCATATATCCAGCGGAACATCTTTATCAATCTGTGTAGCCAACTCCCATATATCAAGACCCTCATCCGGGTCGGCTCTGTACATTTCTTTTACATCTGACTTCGCGGTACTAGCCAGTGAAATCTAAAATATACAAAATTTTACATTTACGGAATATAAAAAAAGACAACGAAAAGAAATTATTATTACTAGTATATTTTTAGATATACTCACTTTGATATTGGGATAGTCTGTTTGTGATGAAGGTATTTGAAGATCCCGGGGACCAGTGAGTCTTGGATAGTCGCGTAATGTAGACTCAGAGTATGGAGAAATGCAAGTTGAAGTCATAGATGTCAACGACATTGGACTAAGGAAGGTTTTTGTTTCCACTGATCCTGTCTGCATGTAATTCTCTGGTAGAACTGATATAAAATCAAAGCTTATAAAATGTCATGTACGGCTGGTAAGAAATACAAATTCTTTCAATAACCATTAAATTTTAATGTCACTTGTTATACCAGTGAAGGAAAACAGTGAGAAAACTTGCACACTTAAGATATGTTATAAAGAATATAATGCATTTTCTGAAACAATACTAGTATTTTAAATGCCTCAATAGAGTTCTGTACTATTTGGTATAAAATAATACAGTTACAAGAACTGTATTAAATTATTTTCAAACAGGAAATCTACTCACATGATCGTGAATCAAAACTTTCAACTGTGTACTCTGTATAGGTTTGTGATTTCTGGCTGTCCAACACAGCACCCTGGGCTTTCAGTGAGTATGGCAGCTCAAATACATAAGAAGGAAAGTATGGGTATGGCTGGGGTGAGCCGAATGGCTCTCTACTTGGTTTTGGCAGCATGTCATCGAGAAGACCAAATGAAAAGGGGTTCTGTAAATAATTCATACACAAATGCATTAGAATTTCAGAAATGTAAATATTTTATTCCACTGATTGAAGCCTAACACAAATATGAATACAAAGTGTGCTATTAAAGTAAGCAACGACAAGTGCAGTCCACCCTTAATTAAGTGATCATCAACAGTAAGTTTTTCCAATTCTTATGTTCTATGCTTCATTTAATTAGTTAACAGGAATTACATTCTATCATATCTCAAGGTCAGTAGACCCTATCCCTTTTTGAATTTATTTTTCAAGATGCCCTAAAAGAACATATTAAGCAATTGTTGTAACAGTTAAGTAAAAATGTTATAAAGTGAAGTAAAATTAAAAATGCAACTATAAAATTAGCGCTATAATATAATATTAACTTCGTTTAAAAAATCGTACAATATCCAAACACTTATATTACATACCTGGAACAAATGATCTGACAAATCAGCCTTAGCAGAGTTGTGTAGAGCTATCAAGAATCTCAGAGTATCATACACACAATCTTTCATATCCCCGAAATCCGTTTTGCGAAATTGACTAATAGCATTTTTCAGATTCATCAATCTCTTGTATTCAGCTACATTTCTAACACTCTTTAGTGTAATAAAGTGATAAGAAAGTAAGTCTTTAATAGGGTCCCCACTAGAACAAGGTATTTCTGTCTTGGACTTCCTTAAAATTATTTCGTAAGCAAGTGATCTCATTTTAGCCGACAACGTTTTTTGAGAAACCTTGCTATGAGAGCATTTTGATGCTGTTTTATTACAGAGCGCCGTTACGAGTTCGTATACTCCAACATTTTCTTTTTCATAATACATCGACATATTTCATAGTAACTCAACTACAATTAGAGAAAAAAATGTTTTTACATGCCCAAACTTAACAGTAACAAACAATACAACCAATACAATAACATCAGTAAATAATAGGCAATACCAAATTGGTAACAAAACTGACATTGACA
>DWGJ01004623.1:0-11391 GCA_018246895.1 Aspitha aspitha aspitha | reverse complement strand
CAACAACAACATATCGTCACGCCAGGTCCCTTGCGGGGTAGGCAGAAAGCAGCGAGTGCCAAATATCCCTGTCCTTAGGGATATTTGGCACTCACACATATAACTATTTGTTATGCCTATTTTTCATAAGGGTAGGCAGAGGTTCGGTTACGATCCTGAAAAACTTATTTTTCTGCTCCTACCCACCTATTCTCATGAGAATCGTCATATGTTCGATTAATTTAACTTTAAAGTACATATTACATAAGCGTGTAAATATACTGAGAGCGTAATTAATCCTATTGTACGATGCCAGCTAAACAATTTTTCACGTGTAAATACATTTTTATGATACCAAGTACTTCGCGGACCTTCATTTGTCACAAACGAACAATGTTATAAATTGTCCGCCCTAATCCATATTAATGGTTTCTTAAAACACGCCATTAATTAAATAGTAACTCGTTTCGCAAGGTTTCTGGGTGTATTTCGGAATACCCTGCGCGGGTATTCGCTCATTAATCGGATTAGTGCACGCGATTAAAATAATAAGGGGTCATTCATGTATATAAGCAGACTTTCTGTTTTTTTTTACTCTCTCACCCCCTACGCTTACATAAACATTGGCACTTATTATTGGATTTTCTTTAATTTAAAACCTAGAAAATTTTGCAAAACGATCAGAAGTCGTAAATAAATACTCCTGTCTTAATCACTATCTAGACGCTCCCGACCCCAATGTCATCAAAAATGAGGAAAAACCCCCCTTGGATGCTTACGTAATAGATATTTGAATGACCCAGACAACAGGCAGTTTTTTTAACTTTTTCAATTTTTTTATGAAATGCGTTGATGTGGCCGTGTGATGTACAATCGCCCAGTAAATGTCTAAATGTCCACCGGTTACGGTTTTGGATAACATTGAACAGTGTATAAATCATTTTTTTGTCTTATTCTCTTTGTTAATAATGTGTTTTTTTCGTTTCAGGTATGAGACATTTCGTGTGAACGGTGGACGGATGAGTACTCTAATATTAAGTTTAATATCTTGCAAGGATGTAATTATTAACATCTTGGATTAATGTAATTCACCTGTTAGTAACTAGTCACTGCCGTCTATGAAGTAATACGTCATCTCAGAATTGCCGCCTCTTTTAGCGCCGTTCTCAAAGAATCTTATATCATAACGTACCTTAAATAAACCTTCCTTAATTTCAATTAGTTCTTAAAGCGGTCTTAATTACATACTTCCTTGTTCTCGTTTCTAGATATTGTATTCGTATTTCTATCGATTTTATGTCAGCGATGACCTCTTGTGAAAATATTGTAGATATTCAACGTGTCTTTATCTAGAGCCACCCCATAATCGGAGACTGAATCAAATTTACCGAGTGCAGCTAAAACGATTCCCTTGTACGACCGGATAACGTACGGTCGATCGAATTTTAATACCGGATTTGCCTACTCAATGTAATATCAATCTACGAATGAATGCTTGCGATTTTAATCCCTTTATTGATTGGCGTAGAGCTGGGAATGGCATGAGATATATTGCAGACTCAGGTGTATCTACGTAGGCCTAGGTTGAAAGAGCAGCGAATTAAACTTGTCTACACATGTTCATTCGCTTGAAATAACCAGAATCTGTATATTGACTTTGATGAGACTTTTTTCATAGCAAACAGTTTGACTGACCTGTTGGTCTACTGGTTCGATTTTCAGACTAAAGTTCAATGAAAAAAATAAAAAGATTTTTCTAATATTCATCACTGCTTGTGTTAAATAAAGAAAACTTTATCCCTCCAGTGGTAATGAATCACAAAATCTATCTCGCCACAATCAACTTCTAATACCCCGTCATTATATCGGATGTTTAAATAATTACATGTCGTTCATAATTCCCTCTACTAAATGACTAACTACATTTATCTATCTAGGTTTTAATATCCGCGCGAGAATTGATAAATTACCGTAATTCGTGCCTTGTGTAGCGTTCAAACTATAAGCTTACGGCATAACCAAATTTATATAAGTTACTTCAATACAGTCTTAGATTTATGTTCAGTCACGTTCTCAGTTCTTACTTAGTTTCAAGTGTAACTTACTTCAACAACTATAAATATGTAGCTATAACTAAACAGGGTAAAGAAACTGTTCACGAACTTTTACCTTCATCTCTTCTGTTACCTGAGATTTGCTTCGTCAAGCTGTACGTTGATTAAATTATTCACTACACAAACTTACAATTCAACTAATAGGTAAGCTACGTTAGTATTAAATGAACTTACCTTAAACTTTTTTTTCTTGAATTAAATAACAACGATATTACTGTATTGTATTGTCTACAAATTTGCGAAGAAGCAATGTGTCGTATTGTACTCGAAACCTCCTGCAGTTCCAGAAGAGATCTTTGCTCAGCCGTGGGACGGAAAGGGGGTTGAAACATACAACATCATTACAAGTTACATTACTATAAGAACATAAAATCAAATATTAATAAGTTAAAATTAAATAATGAACGCCATCACACAAATCGCTAGTTTTCATGAATACTCGCACAATCCAAAATTCAAATTTTTCATGGTAGCCATTTGAAAATTAATCAAAATAAAACAATATTGTAAAAAATAACCAATTAGAAAACGACATTATGCCGCTTTTGCTTTTATGAATGTGAGTCTTACTGAGTATGAAATAAGGAATATTTTGGATTTGTTTGTGTTATAAACTGGTATTTTCAAAATTTTGAGTTGTGTGAGTATTCATGAAAAGCAGCGAAATGTTCGTCCTGAATGGGAAACGAACCTTCAATCCCTCAGCAGGCAACTTCATGAACCACTCCATCACGGCCCTCGCGTCTGTATTCCAACTGCGCAATAGACACGCATTGTTAGCTGTAAAATATCCCGATCGGTGGTGCTTCTCGAAGCTTCTAATTTAACGATCAACAGTATTATAAGTATTATGTAAATCAATTTTAAGCATGTCCCCGAAAGCTTCGATAGTCTAATCAATACAAGTTAGAGGCCTCCCGAATGTTTACGTTTAATAAGTGAAATCTGTGATTTTAGCTTCGTTGCTTGCCGATGAAAGGCCGGTCAGCTTTTCAAACTTCACCGTTATAGTAACCTCGCCCTTTGTTTTTGTATCCTTAATGGTATTTCTAATATTACGAATAAGAAAGAAATCCCTTTATCAAGAATAATTATATAAAAAAACTGGATTTTGACTAAATCGCAATCTTAGGTCCTATGTTAAGTATTTAAACAGACATTTCATATGCAACCGATTTTACTCCATTCAAATTTTTTTCCAAAGTTTACCTTGTAATACATTAAAAAATTAATTATTACATTATTGAGAGTAGGTAAAATATGCATAGGCAATGAATAAGTTGTGCGCAATTAACGATAAACACTTTGATTTGTCCTTTATTTTAATCATTTACGTATACAAAATACACTAATAATATAACACTATCGTAACTTGAAATTAAATTGCATTGATTTTTAAAATATAAACATTAAAATGCAACATAATAATGGTAAGTGGATTTATCAACGTATTGACGACTTGTATCAATATAATAGATATTGCATTTAAAATAACTGTGTTTCTGGGTGCAAACACGAAATAATCCATCCAACGAATATAGCCAGATTAAAATGTAGACAGAGAGCCAATTGTTACCGTTAGCAATCATCCGCCTGTTAACCCTCCCGCCGCTGTTTTTCTAAAACAACCAAACCCTGTTACCGCTAAGCCGCATAAATCAATTATCAGCTGGTAGCATTTGTCAATGTAACCCTAAAATACCTATGGCTCCACACCTGTACGTTTGCAGTTTCCACCTGTGAATGTCGTCTACAGTTAAGCCGATAATTACGGGATTATGTCCCCTATGTCTGGATCCCCTTCCCTGTCTCGGCTCCCCACTTCAAACTCCCCCCATACTTCACTTTGCTTCAATGCACCGCAGTATGTGTCGTAATGGTTTTTAGGAGCATAATTTTTCGTCTGATGGAGTTTTTTTCGTGAATAATTTTAGTGTAATTGTGTTTTTGAGTGTTTCTCTTACTTCGCCATTTGCCAAGCTTTCAAAGTGATCGTTGTTTGGGGCGGTTGTTTTGCGTAGACATCATAATTGTACTTTGAAGAGAGGTCTTACAGCCTTTTTGGTTTTACGCGTACGTATGCACGTACAGTTATTTCTTGGAATATGAATTTATTGTCATGCGTTTGTGGTTTACTTAAATTCTGAGCACTTGACTTGGTTGTGATGTACAATATTTTAACGTCAATTTATATAAATTATGGTTTATTGCATGAAAATTTACTCCGAGGAATGGATATTTTGAACTAATTACGTTGACTCCTTGCCACTAGTTACACCTCTGAACTCTGCGACATTATTTCAATTAATGCGTTAACTATGTCCAAAGTCAATTCAATTAATGATAATCTTAAGTTCTGTCTCGACCCGATCCGAAACCAATGGGAATCCTCTGAGCGTCTTATTAGACCAAGTTGGATTGGATTGTAATTTATTACGGTTATTGCAAATTCTGGTAGACAGGTCGTTAGGACCGCGGGTAGAATTACAGGGTTGACCAAATCGTACCGAATTAGTTTTGATTGTTCGTACTTTAACTGTGATTGTTGCTTTATATTTATGTTTCGTTAATGTAATAAACCCTTTTCCTTTCTAATTATATAGGTGCCTACTGCCTACCTATACAGACAAGTATATTTTAAATTAAACCTTTATCATAAAATATACTAATGCTACATACTATACTACTATACTACATATTATACTATAATAAACTACTTGTAATACAAAAAGCAATAAAACATTTCTTTACATAGTTATCTTATCACTAAAAAGCTGTCTTTTCCAGAGAACCATTGTTGGAAGTGATAAGCAGGACATCACTACTATTAATATAGAGGTGGCGTACAAATGATTTTACCACGTTCATATTAGTAGGTAAAATCAGAACAAAATTTAATAGAGTTTACAATAGTCAACAATTTTTCAGAAGAAGTAAAAATGTTAAAAAAATCAAATTGTCATGCTGAAAGGGGTATACAATTTTTATTTCATGTTTAAATTTTGGTAATGTGTAAAATATATGTTTATATCTATTATCTAGCAATTACTATTAAATCCAACTGGTTATCATTATCATAAATTACCTATACGAGTCACGCTATAGCTGTATGTCGCGAATATTTAATATCAATTCAAGCTAATTCGACCGTAATTGCAATAGCAAGAAACACGATAATTAGACTAATTACAGAGTCAAACGCATTTCTATCTAAAGCGATTTGTAATTGGATGCCCTTTACAGGCATTGCTTTACGAGAAGCCTGCGTTCTGTCACTGAAAACAGACACCAACAAACGGTGTATAAAACCCGTCTACAACAGAAATTACAACACCCCAAAATAACTTAAAGGAAACAAACGAAGCTATTTGGTCTTGAACACTAAGTATTAAACGTAAAAGTCAACCCATTTACCAGAAACATAAATTTAACGAAATCGAACTAAGGTAGCCCCTACCAAGATTTATTACACTCGAAACCGTCGTGGATACAACTCGAATGCAATTTCTTTTGTCTACAGAACTATGATCTATTAGATAGGACAAGTATTTTAACTGAATTTTACTTTTCAATCTCTATGCGTTTGCTCAGTAAATAAATACAGTATGATTAAATAAAGTTAATCGTACAAAGCTTTTATTTGTTATTTGTAAATCGTATAAAGTTATTTTGGTAGTGTCTAAGTAGCATCTTGTGCTCTTTGTCTCATTGTAACATTTTATTAATATGAATTTCAACCATCATCTATCACATAAACAGCTCAGACAAAAGCAACTAAAAATCAGCGTTGCTCAGAATCTCTTTCCGGCTTCCGCTTAAACCAAATTGTTTCCTTATGCCAATCAATATGCGAGTAGGTATATTTTGTGACTGATTTGAGATAAATTTTTTGAGGCAATAAACAATTATTATTTGTAATAGATCAACATTGGTCCAGTCCAAAGCAGGATATGTGTGTGAGCCCGCCACGTCTACTTGAATTACAGATCTATGGTTTTATTGTTCCCAATTTATGTGGAAATTTAATGTTGCGTGTTCTATGTAGCGTAATTCCCCCGTGTTATATTTTTTTGGGATATTTCACGCGTTCCGTCTTCAGGTTGTAATTGGAACACATGTTCAAACACCATTTTTAAATCTACCTTTCTGATGCAATACCCAAACCATACTACTTGAGAATAAATTTTTCATTAAATACAAAAAAAAACTGAAACCTTTCTATTTGCCATGTATTCGTAATACAACCACATTTACAGTTTAATATATTACGTGGAAAGTGACTCAATATTTTATTTACGTGAAATATTCTGTTTTTATTCATAGTGTACCGTGGTAGTGCCATGACAGAGACGAAGAAAATTAAACCTACAGTTTTAAGACTTGTAATGCTTACCGAATACCTATCAAATATTGCATGTTGATTCAGGACTTTGATAAAACGACTCCTTCCACATTTAAACTTCGAACTTTTCCACATTTAAATATGTTAGTATCTTTCGATTTTTTCATTCTATTTATCCTTCCTTAGTTTCAGTCTACCCTATGTTTATATTTGCAGACGTGTTAATCCTCGAAGAAAAAGCATTTAAAGGGTCATTCCAACACGTTTGTCTCCAATCTGCATATAACATTTTTCCGACCGGAGCATAGTTGCATCTAAACTACATAGATTTTTTTGTAAATAGATTTGCGGTTTCAATCGTTATTTCGTTTTTATCTTATTTTTTCCTAATCTTACTGTTACCCAAGGATCACAAACGCTTTCATAGTCCTATTGTCACAGACTGTTCTATCATTAGCCTGAAACCAGACAGAACAACATCAAGAACAATGAGTTTGTTTCATTTTCTACTGATTGTTTCGGAAGAAAATCTAAACTACCGTTGAAATTTAATATGTATAAATATAGTAATATCTTAGCGAACTACCAAATCTATAGAGGAAACGTGTTCTAACCCATAATCGAGTATACAGAACCGAGGGTAAAACACAATTATTTTTATGGCAACACAATTTTCCCCGGCTCATTACGTACATACAGCGTTTTACCTGGCAACATTAACATGCCCGCGCTGGGTAGGGCTCCGCTAATGCCCACTGGGCACGCGAACCGGTTTTTGATTATTTCCCCAAAATTATATCCCATTTTCACACCAAAGAATCCGTGTATGCGACGCTTAAGTTCGTGACCAGAGACAAGGATGACGCGCGATGGCGCGAAACGCCATTTTGTTTTTTACTCTTTGATTTTTTTGCCGCCCGTAATCACTAAAGTTTTTCGTGTAGTTTTTTATCTGCGTTAATGAAAGTTTGATTACTTTCCAATAAAAGAATAATTACGAGAAAAAATTCGACGCCCAGTTCCCGAATTTTCACGCTGTTTTTAATTTCGTAAACGATTAATTGTTTTTTTTTTGTGTGTTAACCTTTAGAAACGACATTATTTCCGTTTGAAATTGAAGTTTTTGTCACTACAGTTAGATACTTACGATTTTTAATATCAGCTAGTAACATTCATACATACTACAGTTACCGCCTACTGCCTCTAACAATAAGAGAAGGAAAAGACCAACGATTTTCACTGACTACGATCCTGATAAACTTCTATCGCATCCTCTACTTCCATCAATGTAGATCTTCTTTTTATATAAATACAACACTGATTTAATTAAATTTTATTTGATATTGTTGCATATTGAAATACATATGGCCATTGGCCATGTCGCCTATAACAATTTTACAAGACTGAAACTGCTGTATCAGTTAATACTCATGGCATACAAACGTAGCTCTTCAGAAATGAATGTCAAAAGCAGAACACACATTAAGCGTCCAGAAAGCTCCGCGAAGCTTATCGGAACGTTCAAATCGGGAATCCCTCCAAAACGCATTACCATCTATAATCCCGCAAATGAGCTCAACAAAAGAGAAATTTGCGTAAAAATCCAATAACAACAGTCATCAGTATCGGATTCGCGTTTTCAAGTCACTTCTCGGGTATACTCGAATGATATATAGGATTTTTTAAATGGAAATATCACGTCACAAATCTTTTGGAAACACAAAGCGGTCGCTACTCAAACTTAAATTCCACTTTTATCTTTACTTTTAGGTACATCTTTACCTCAACGTCAAAAAGACAGCACGTTTGTGGATTGCATGAAAATTTGGCAGATTTGTATTGGCTAAAAGATGTCCTATCATTTTTAATATTGTTGCACAAAATCTCTTTTCTGTCCTGAAGATCTCACCCAAACGTAGAAAATTAGTAAGTGTACAATGAAAGCTGACCTCGTGAACTACGGAGTCAGTCGAACGCGGTTCACCGATTTAACTCCCGGAGCTATCGAACTGCGGAGACTGACATTGATCCAACAAATGATAACCGATGAACCGAGAAAAAAAGGTCGTCGGATGGACAGCTCGAGGCGTGGTCCCGATTTAGAACGCTCCGAATTGGACTAAAGAATTCTTGAAGGAGTAATCTAACGTAGGAAATGTACTTGTATTTCTCAAATTGCTGCATTTAATGGTCGTGTTAAAGTCCTAATCCTTTTTCATAAATTAAACCCATTTCAATGTACATTCATACTTTACTGGACGAATAACTGTAGACATGAAAACAAAACTCGTTCTTCCTAGATGTGCATTATATAATATGCAGTTAATATAATGTCACCTTTATGTATTGTCATTTTTCACCTTCAACCTCCAACGAAACACTAATTGTTCCGACAATAGATATTTTTAGTCACACAGTATATTTCCGTGTATGCGTATTACAGTTCTGACCTAATGAACTCCTGTGAATGTAGGTACATAAAAAGCAAAAAATGGAAACACGCCACATGTAATGTAATTCGTATATCTTATCAAAATAGCCGTGTCCTCCGTGTTTATAAGCCGATTTTGACAGAGATATCCACAGTGAAGTAGTTACGGTACCAAATTTGCCGCTCGTTCATTTTTTTATTCGACCCAGTCACGCGACGGTAACACGAGTCAGGAATGTTGTACTGATTGCCAGCATTAATTCCTCTTTTTTGTTAATTTAAGGGTTAATGTTACCTATTAAGGGTAATATGAGAACTGTTGGCATTGGCATATAAAATATATGATTTGTTTTTTTTATGTTGTTTAATTGAATTCGTCGTGACATTAATAAGATGTTATTAATCAATTGTACTTCACGTTAGAGGGCGCAAAATGCTTTAAAAACAGTTATATTGAAATAGCGTGGTGGAGTATTCCCAGGCCTTCCGCAGCTGCAGGTCAAACCCGCGCCCACTAGTGGGTCGCAAAAAGAAATGCTAATCGAATTATTAATATTATTAAACGCAAATTGAGTTATTTTAAGTTACTCGCAAATACTCCGT
The DNA here is from genome assembly GCA_018246895.1 of Aspitha aspitha aspitha. Classification (NCBI taxonomy): domain Eukaryota; kingdom Metazoa; phylum Arthropoda; class Insecta; order Lepidoptera; family Hesperiidae; genus Aspitha; species Aspitha aspitha. The sequence goes on along the minus strand of DWGJ01004623.1, from coordinate 1,922 downwards.
ATTGTCGTCCGACAGGATCCTATGGGGCTAAGTTGAAACGCTTCACGCACAGGTTCCGTTTGATTACGACAGCCGTTATACCAATATGAAAAAAATATCAGTTTTGCATTTGTATCCCGCGAAGGACAATAATGTACAAAGTGTCGTGAGTATGGCTGCGGTTTTAAAAAATGAACATGAAAAAAATATGTAGGTGTTTATTTAAAGAAATTTTTATAATAAATGTTTGCGATAAGAATAGACTATACGATAGAAATATTTGAACTTTTAACGTTTTATCGCTCATCCGGAGGCGGCGTCATCGATCACTGTTGTTTCGTATCTGTATTAAAAACACGGTCTATTAATTTTGTTCATTCTATTATTTTGGTTTTCACAGTTTATCTTTTTCACATAATCACGCTCTGAATCTTTAAGTTTATAATGACTGTACTATCAGCACCTTATTTAAATAATACACATAATATTGAGATTTGAATACGTGGAGTACTAAAAAATTATTTTACATTTTCCTCGCGTCCAAGAATCTGTTGACTTGACAAATTACATTGATAATTTCGGGCATAAAATTAAAAACCAAAAAAATTATATTAACACAATGCGTGATGTAGAACTCTAAATATAAAAAAAATCTAGCTAGGTATTTATTTATTTAATTGAGTAATCACATCGATAATTATGTTACCACTCTCATAGTTCAAATTATTTCCGTGAGATTAATATTTTATCCGCGCATCATAATTCTATACCGCATCAATACTTAGCGTTATACCTGCTATATTTAGAAATTTATTGCTCTAATGGAGGCTGGAATATAAAGGTAGCAGGGTAATAAACGTTCGGGAATCGAGAACGGCGATGGAATCAATGGCGACGCGTCCCAGGAGTGAAGTTCGATTTCCAAACGTTTTGGCGGGAGCGGCATCACAAGATGGCCGCCGCAGCGACAGCAGGCGATATCGCGCCAATTCTTTTGTGCCAGTTCGGCGGATATATCTTCTAGAATTCGTATTCCGATCCGATTTGAGAGGACAAGCTAATCTTGAGCTCATTGTACGGAATTGTACTATAAATTTCCTCAAATCGAAAGTGAAGAAAAATTTCGCGCTCACTTGAAATGATTGTCCCCTTATCTTAAAGGGTACGTTGTCTTGTCTTCAGTCCGCTAATGATCTGTCACATTTTCTCGGCTCGCTTTTATTCCAATGGTCACATAACATTTGCCGTTTTCATCATTAACTTTAAACGAACTAAAGTTTTCATATTGATTTAGATACAAATTGTAAGATTCCTTATGTTTTAGACTTTTATTTCTCGTTATTGTATTATATCGGGCTTCGGGTTGTTTTTTTTCTTTATTCTTTTTAGTTTTATTACGACGTCGATAAATATAAAGATTACAATAGTTTACATGTAGGCTATTTCATTATTATGATAAATTTCCATGTAATACGTGTCTAGTTAAAGGTGGAGTTGTTAAGTTGATAGCTATTTCCACAGAATTCCACACTTCATTAATCTTTAGCGATGATTTCTAAGATCTTCGAAATTGCTTCTCTAAACATTCGACACCCAACCGCTGCGCTGTTGGCACATTTCACGCAGGCACACCTTGTCCAAATAATGCGTTAAACGATTGACGAATGAAACAACTTTTTGACATCTATAATCCCGTATCTTAGATATATATTAACTCACCATAAAGTCAGTAATAACCATTTCATTCTAACTGTGGTAATCAATGTACTACCTACTACCTACTACCACTACTTAACACTACCAGTAGTGACTGGCTATGATAAAATCGTCGTTTCAGCCCAGTGAAGTCCACTGTTGGACATAGGTCTCCCCCAAATATCGCCATCGCTCGCGGTCTAGAGCTTTTTGGGACCACCGGTTCCCCGCGGCTTTGACCAGATCGT
>DWGJ01004622.1:0-11393 GCA_018246895.1 Aspitha aspitha aspitha | reverse complement strand
ACAAATATGGGTACATTTAAAGATGTTGTAGAATTGTTAGTTCACTCCATGTTTTGCCTTTTACGGCGTACAAATTTGAAAACATGATTTTATTGTTTTACTATATTTACAATTACTTAATTATATATGTTACCTAATTTTTAAACTATGTATATTAAACTTATATTTAAAATCGACACAAACCAGTTTGTTGTACATATTATATCAAAGTCTCAAGTACACCCAGGGTTTATATCGGCTTTAGTGCAATGTAGACCGAAAGGAAAAAAACCTCACGGCGTTCTTCTGGACGGCTGTTTTGTTTTTTCTTTTTATGTGAGTAGTTACAATTTTTAAGGTCGTTCCTCTAACTGCTGTTCGCCGAAAAATATTTTTTTAATTTCGGAAAAACTGTTTAATATCTGATCTGTATAATTTATTTATTGCCAGAAACGATAAATAATCAATATACATATTTCTTACAAAATATGGTTATGATAAATGTAGTGTTGTATGTCAACGTTAATGGTACTCGGCTGAACGCTACAAAATATACTCATTTCAAAGCACATATCGCACAATGCCTTACCTACTTACTTAATAATCAATTTGAGCTATCAAGGGCAGCTCATGTTATTGTACTACGAGATTTTATAACATTTTTAAACGAAAAAATGCTTCATGCATTGATTTTAATTAACGTTATCACATTACATTTTCATTGGTAACATACAGATTTATGGAATATCAAATCAATTGAAATTTGAAACGCACAATTGCAATATCTGCAACATTCAGTTCGCTTGCTTACAAATTAGGTATAAAATATAATACAGCTTAGAACGATGGCTATCGTCAACAAACGAGCCAAATGCGGCTTAGCTCAGGGCTTGATTGATTATTTATTCGACTCTTAAAGACTATTACTTATTATCTGTCTCTACGACCCCTGTTTCAAGATAAAATCAACTGCAATTAACTATTAACTGTTTTTAATTGAATTTAATAGTAAATAGGAGACACCGAAAATTACCCACCTATTCAAATTAATGTATACATATGTACATATATTTATGTTAAATGGAAAACCGTGGGGCACCAATAAACCGTATGTGTCAGAGATATTACGTTATTTTTGAGGAATAAACCCTATGACCGCCATTTTTTAAACAGATAATAGTCAGCGTTGAGTATTTTCTAATGCTTATAGGTATACTGATATGGTTTTGCTCAAGTGGTTAAGCGAATTTACAGAAAACAAATTCATACTGATGTTAGAACAAGATATGTCCATATATTAGTTGCAACGCTGTAGAAAAATATAGCTAAAGTACCAAAATATTCCAAAATGCTGAGACAAATACTGACAAGTGATAAGTTTTTTCCTTGATGCATTCTATGAATGTTCCGAGAACCGAGCATGTTTATTCAAAACAGGTATGTATAGAATAAGTATAGGTACAAACAGTCAATAGAATTATTTATTTAAGAGATCACCTTTGGAAAACCGGTTTAGTGTGAAGCTGGCATCGGACGGAACACAACACTATGAAGCAGCTTTATTTCATTCGTAAGTTTGTCTATTTAATAACATTATACTTTTATTTCAGACAGAATTCAGTGGATATACTAGCAGTTTGAACAGGAGCTAAATAAACAAACAAATTCAATATCGTTCATTTCACTTGACAAAACAAATTATAATAATAACAGTCAAAATTACGGACTTCAAAAAAGGACGTACATACTTTTATGATGCAGTATTTATTGTAGAACCTTTGTATAACATACGGCATCTTTATGCATATAAATATGTTTATAACTAATATCATATTGCCAATATGTTTTAAATAATCTGTACAAAATTTAGTTTGAAGACAATATAAACATAATATGATACCATAGGTATACATAACATTATTACTCAGCGATTCCGAACGTGTTTCTGTGGATATAGTATATTTTCTTATGCTAAAAAGTATCCTATGATTTAGTCTCTTGATATAAATTATCAATTCCTTTAGTTAATATCGGTTTTTTGGTTATTTATAAAGAAAGACTATTATTTACTAACTTTGTATTAGGCCACCATAAAAATTTAAGTAGGTACACTTATTAACGCTGATTTACAATTAGCAGCAGTTTCATTGACATTTTATGTTATAAATACCTAAGGGATCTCTTGACAAACAGCCGAATTTAAGTAATAACTTTATTCAAAAATCAATTTTGTTGAACTATTTATAGTATAATGAAGGATTACAATAATTTTAGGTTGTAACAGTTACGAGTATACGTCAATTAATTGCGGGTATTTCTCACTTATAGAATTTTCTTGGAATATGGAGTCGGTTTCTATGTTAATACATCGGCACCCTGTGATTATTACTCGAGTTCCGAGATATATTGAGACCTATATTATCTTTTATCGTTACCTGTTCTTTGATCATAAATTACTGATAATAGAGCATGTAATAACCATACAATAGACCTATTCGACGTTGTGTTACATCACTTCAAAACAAGAAACTATTATTACTTACTCGTAGATGTAATCTCAATTATTATCCGCGCACATTGAATCTTATAAAAAAATGAATATTGTAATAACTTACGACGAAACTCAACGTCTCATTAGACGTATTGTATCACACCGAAATAGTTCTAAAAATATATATTATATCTGCAATAACGTAATTAATTATGCTCTGAATGTTGTAGATCTGTTCGTCCTAAATTTCACTGCATAGGTAGGTATGTTCGGTTCACGATGTCTAGGAATGAAGAACAATTAAACTTTTGCTTTCGGCTGTGAGTGATGTAATAGACAAACCACTTTATAATTGACCGTAGAAGTACCAATACATTGACAATGTTAAGGTAAACTTTTTTAGACAAATTTTCTCACTTTACTGATACGAGTTCCACGTAACCTTGACATTAAGATAACATTTAACATGTAATCTTTTTGGTCAATATGTTTTTGTTCAAGACGCAAGTGTTATATTTCATGGGCACATATGTATATAGTACATTAATCACTATATACATTTCTCGCTAAGGTGCTTATTAAATTTTCTTTCAATTCCAGTATTTGTGAGCGCCATCGCCATGGCAGATGACACGAACCTTGAAGAACTGCTTCATAAAGGAAGCAATCAATTCTCAGCAAACATGTTTTCTGTAAGTAAATTTCTGTCTGTAATCGAAACATCTGTATTCGATTAGTCCTCTGTATACATTTTGTTTTATAAATTTTTCTAATACTAATACTAATACTATAATAGCAAATAAAAATATGGTAATTAAACTTGGAACCAAAATTTAGTAACCATATTAATAAACTTCACAGATCCTTTTATCGTATCTCACAAAACGAAGGAAAATCATGCAAAGATTGAGTGTTGACAAATATACACTTATTCCTAAAATATTGTCATACGGGAAATAATCGAACATTATTAACATAGGTAATGAGTATTGTTCACAATGATGAATAGTGACCTCTATTTTATATTCAGCACAATGAAAACTAATTAAATTGAAACCAATATAAAGGCCGCGTTTCGGAATATCTATATTGTTCTTACATTTAATCACTAGGAGGTGGCTAAGGTGAATCGCGGGAAAAGTGTAGTTCTATCTGCGTTCTCTGTTATGACACCTATTGCTCAACTGGCTCTCGCTTCAGTGGGGCCGTCGCACGATGAACTCCTTAATTCCATCGGACTACCAAATGATACTATCGTAAGTAAACTTTCAGCCGACTAAACGGCCACTAGAGCGAGTTCTAGTCAAAATGAAGTAACTATTAAAGCAGGCAAAATAGTTTGAAGTCAAATAAATTACGAAAAAGAAACTATCTGCCACAGCCACCAATGCAGCAAGGCGGCGTGTTTAATTCATAGCCTACTCCGTTAAATATAATGAACTGTCTGCCACACTCTGTACATTTAATTCGTTCGTATTTTTAGACGAAATCAGTATTTTCTCTAGTGGATAGAAAATTTAAATCCATACAAGGGGTTGAGTTGAAAACGGCAAACAAAGTGTACATTCCGAACAGTTATGAATTGAATCCTGAATTCGCTGCTGTATCACGAGATGTCTTCCATTCCGAAGTTCAAGAAGTAGACTTCTTGAAAAGAGAAGCAACTGCCAAGGAAATTAATGATTGGGTAAGTATAAATCTTAGAGTATAACATTTAAGAAGGATACATCTAGGATTATCATACAAAATTGCAAACAAAACATAATTAAATACCTATAAAATCATTTATCAATGATATGTATGTAAGTTTTCTTTAATCCAATTATATGTACATAGGTATATTACAGCTGAACATCATGGATTCAGTTTACATGTTGATATACAATATAAGTGTTGCCGAATTTACTACAATATTTTGTGGAGATTTTTGTTTTTATTTTCATCTATTTGTCAACGTTACGTATCAAAGCAATAATTGGTTTTCCTTACCATTTACAATAAACAATAGTCTAAAATTAACAACCATTGTTATGGAAAACTGACAAATGGTAGTTTATTTTATTTCAATTACCTACCGGTTTTGTGTTTAAAGAAGAATAATGTTATCTTTTATTTTATGTTTGTGCAGGTAGAGGATCAAACCAACCACCGTATAAAGGATTTGGTCGATCCTTCAACCTTAGGCCCTGACACTCGAGCAGTTCTTGTCAACGCTTTGTATTTTAAGGTTTGTTTTATATTTGTCTTTAAAATTAAATATGAAAATAATTCTGTCTATCTGTTACGTTTTGTCGTTAATGCTGCTAAACCGATTTTTATAAAACTAAAACTGGGTATTAGTTTTATAAAACTCGGTTGTAACCGAAGGTTGGAAATAAAACACTTTTTGCTAAACAACCCTTAAGAGAGAGCAGTAAAGGGTTAAAGACATATTTTCGTTACTAACCCTTTCTATCGACTGTTAGACAAGGATGTGTTCTTAGAATAGGAAAGCTTAAGTCCACAAGTGACCACAGTGGCCATGTGACAGGCTTAACGCATCTTACAGAACTTATAAAGTATATTTTGTAACAAAATTATGGCAAGGCAGGTTTATTCAGTATGTCTTGATACACACTTATATATATGGTTGATATTCAAACGTTAAATCTCTCCTACATTCATGAAACTAAATGAAACCATAGATTCCAGGCTATAAAATTTTAATCTAAGCCACTGACTACTGCTTACTGGGAAAGTAATGTATGGGAATTGTTTCAGTTAACGCGCCAACGAAGTTGTGGCTAAAAACTAATTTCACTAAGTTTTAATTCTGTAACTACCTAAAGTTCAAAAATGTCACTACTGACGATATTGAAAAAGTAATTGTGTCCTTTGAAAAAGTCATTCTTAGTAGGTTATTTCTTATAGAGATATTTTACTGTCACATATATAATTTTTTTTAGGGTGCCTGGGTGACTCCTTTTCAAAAAACTTTTACTAGAGACAGGAACTTTCACGTTTCCAAAGAGAAGACGGTAAAAGTCCCTATGATGTATAGTAAAGCAGACTACAAGTACGTAGAAAGCCACGTATTAAAGTCAAAGGTAAGATCCGTATAAGCCCTATAAAAATGTAAAACTTTTATAAATACTGAGCAATATACTAATCAGAAAATATTACAGATTCTAGAAATGCCGTATGTCGGAGATACGTCATCGATGCTGATAGTACTACCAGATGAAGTGGATGGTATCGAAGCTTTACTAGAGAAACTGAAGGATCTATCGCTACTGGATAAGGAAACTAATAATATGTTTGAACTTGAAGTTGAAGTTTCAATACCTAAATTTAAAGTCGAAACAACCACTGATCTCAAGGAAGTTTTAAACAAAGTAAAAATATTTAATTAAGAACAGGGTAAGATTAATTTCAGTTTCAGATATATTTTACATGATCGCCATTATTTTATTACAGATGAATGTTAAGAAGCTTTTCATCTCTGGAGAAGCAAAATTAGATAAACTATTAAAAGATGCAGAAGACTTATATGTATCTAATGCTATTCAGAAAGCATTCATAGAAGTCAATGAAGAGGGCGCAGAAGCAGCTGCAGCAAATGGTGAGTACAAAGTGTTAAAATTTCTTAATCGTGATTTTTCCTTCAATGTTGTCAATTAGCTCTTTATTTCGCACATTTGTAAAACTAAAGTATCAAAGGGCAAATGGATTATGACTTCTACCAGGCAACCTTGTTTATGTTATTTTCCTCAGAACAAAATTCGTATTTTTTAAATTAATTAATATGTTTTCTTTCAGAATTCGATATAGCCTTCCTAAGTGCAGTAATTAACCCCAAGGAATATCGATTCGTGGCTGATCATCCATTCTTGTTCTTTTTGAAAGAGAATAACAACATTCTATTTAGCGGAATATACTATGCCTAGAGGTAATATCATTGTAATTCTTTAAAAATTGGAAACTAACTAATAAATGCTTTATTAAACTTGAACTTTTTTATTTTTACCTAGTTTGCAAAAAAAAATTTTTATAGGTAAGCTTGTGCCTTCACGACTCAGCGCACATCGCTCTAAATAACTTGTTTGGATCTACAACCATAGTAAATTTTCCTAAGATGAACATTAGTAAAATTTCCTTGTAAATCTATCGCTGATGTGAAATTTAATACTCCTAAACAATTTAGCAATAAGTCTATAGCAAACAGTTTACTATTTGCTTAGAAGCATATGATGTATGTTTTAATAGGAACCTTCAACAAAAATGTAGTCAATAAGCTTTAGAGCAATGTGATATAAGCAAACACGGAAATAAAGAATTAAGTAACTGTGATACCAATAAAAGTATTATACGAGGTGTACGTTGCAACCCAAAATGTAAGAGTGACTCGTAAAGTTGTTCATTTTTACTCCGCGCCACACAGGTACCTAGTGCTGAACGTGACCGAATCGTATTTGAAAATGTCTCTAGTCTTCACCACACAAAGGTCGTATGTAAGTAGTGACGATTTTCCGCTTTACATTGTCCGGCACACCCATTCCCCAATTTGTGAAACCATAGCGCCGCGGAAACTAACTGATAGACCACGCTTTGTGCTCTAATGAACGCTGTCAGACGAACAAACGCCACACCACTGATTAATGCACGCCACCTTTCACCTCCTTGTTATCTTTACGACCATAGATATTGTTTACGCGAGCGACCAAGCAAATTGCCTCATCAAAGAAACTAATAATATTAAGGGTAAGTCTGATGAGTTGCGTTAAATGCGTCTATAAAACATCATGAATTGATTGGACTTTATAGAACAAAAAAATGATATTTTTAAACATGGGGTAGTTTCCACATAAAACAGCTGAATAAAATTTGTCATTAATTTAGAATTAATTACTACTTATTTTAAATTACGTCTCGCACCACCAACCAAACTTTTGTGATATGTTGAGTTTCAACATTTATATTTGAACATTACGTTTTAACATTAGTTATTAGCTGAAATAATGAGTTCATTTTTTCCAGGTCCTTTATAAAATCCAAATGTCCGTCAATGAATATACATATATGTATGTATGTACAAAATTATTAAAAAATAATACTTCAAACATCCTGCGAGTATAAAAATATGTAGATGGAAAATATAGAGCTGTAAATAGCATCCCATTTTTACGTTACTTTTCACAAAAACTTCGATCACTTACTTAATAACAAATTAAGTTAATTACAGTGCCTTATACACCGAAAGGTTAATATAAAAATGGAGTTTTTAATTACAAGTATCATTGTCGAGAATTGCGGAGACGGCGCCACTGCCGAGAGAACAACTTCAATTAAGGAACAATATAGAGAATTCCCGACTGCGTTTTCTTGTTCGTCGCAGTCTGAAAAAGATGCAATTAGCTGGAAAAGTCCCTCATTTCATATTCCAACAAGACAAGCACCTATTTTATGTATATTGCGCATTACGATAAAGAAATTATTCTGAGTACGAATTTCAATATTATACTTTGGCGCAATGACCCAAAATGCAGCTTGGCGTCCAATACCAAAATATAGCATCTTCTCGAATTGACTTGAAATTGACTCAAGCCCCCTCTATCTTGTCCCTCCAGCGAGACTTTGGCCGTCCGACAGGATGATGTTAGTAAAAATTCGGCAATTAATTTTTGTAATAGTTTCATAATATCAAGTTTATATGACAGTTTTTCCAATCAATCTATTATAAGTAATTATAAATTTAAGTAACTATTCCTTCCAATCTGAAAATATGGTACACGGTATTTTGGTCTATTCAGTTATATATATTTATTCTTATCTTAAACAATGCGTTCTGAGGAGTATATTTAAGACAAAATATTCTTGGCTCTACAGAGTACGCTTACATTACGAATTCGATGATCATTCGCGCCTGCCCCATCCACTACGTACAGCCAATTAATTCAATCCGATTGGTGAGATATGCAATTTGCACTAATTTATTATTATATTATGTATCCATAACGCGGTAGTGTCTCAGCTCATTTTAATTTACTCTGGCTCGTGACAGTTATAGAAGTGCTATCGGAAGTATTTTATTAAATATATTACTATTACTGAATATATTTTGCTATTCAAAAATCTGTCTTTATTTTAATACACCTATTAATATATATATAATAGTATTATGAGTGGTTCAAACATGTGCTGATTGGTTATATTTTAAGACAAAGACATTTATTTGCACAAATATGGGTACATTTAAAGATGTTGTAGAATTGTTAGTTCACTCCATGTTTTGCCTTTTACGGCGTACAAATTTAAAACATGATTTTATTAGTTTGCTATATTTACAACTTAATTATTTTTTCTCGATTACCTAATTTTTAAACTATAATAAACTTATATTTAAAATCGAACAAAACCGTTTCTTTAAGATCTTTAGTTTCTATAGATCATTATTTACAATCATTATTGTTGCAGAGAACTTACACATGACCGTCTGATCTCTAAGTAAATTAACTCAGTGTTATGTTAACCAAACAGCTCATTACGTGTATTCACATTCAAATATAAAATGTTAATCGTGTACATTAATTGATATAATTTTAATATTTACGTCGAATAAGTTTAAAATGGTCACAATTTAAGTGCAGAGTTTTTTAGAAGCAGCCAAGACACTAATTTCGGAAGTTATATCGAAGCGAATTAGTGTTTATTTGTTTTTAACCTTAATAGTAGGTATTATTAATATGGTATAATGCATTAGAATTACAAAGAGTAGCCCTAATCGTTTTTGTTTGAGGAGTCTTACGTTCAAATGCAGATTCCGATATAAGGATTCATACTCATTTCGAGTATAAATATTCATATTATCATCTCTAAATACAAATGCCTCTTTTTACTAATCGCTCAAAGTAACTGGGGACTGGGGATGATTGGGACAAATAAGACTGATCTTGCGAGGTCTTCGAATGAGTCGCGATTTATGCAAGTTGTGAAATTAAACGCATTACTTAACTAAAGAAAGTTTAAATCAACCATAAACAGGTTAAGTACACATTTATATCTGTTATTTACGCTATTCACAACTGTACTTACAACATTTAAACGTTCGATCTATCTATAAATATGTTGCTTCAGACTTTCAGGAAATCACCGAACCTAAACCCACAGTAACAATAAATAGATTGAGTATTCACATTCAAATTTTATTGACTAGTAACCTTACCTTTAAGTGCAGTAAACGCAAATCAATATTACGTGCATCGGTAACAAGTTGGAGGGTTTGGCGTTAATCGGCGGTTTACGATCGGTTTATCGGTAGATTACGATCGATAAATCGGCGAAACGGCTCAACAATCTGTCGCAACTTGTAAAGAGATTACCGCAACTCGAACGCGGGAATAACTGCATAAAAACCATAGACAACTTAGTTCCTTGAAATTGTCATCTGTGTTCAGTGAGAAACATAACAATAGCATTTTACGCAAGGATATAATTTTTCATAATTGTAAGTGTGCATAGACGCATCTTTTTTAATAATGCAGGATAGGACGACTATTAACTGCCCCCGCCAACAGCCTACTTTCGATAAAAAAAATTGCTAACCATAGACAACTAACAGATAAAATATCAGACTATCAAAATAAATGATTTGGTTTAACGTAAAATATTTTAAATTTTAATGTTTTATTACATTCGAAATAGGCATGTAAAATCCTAATGGCCAGCGAAAAAAGTTTATAATGCGTGAAATAAGCCTGAAGTTAGTTGCTCAATTTACCCCTAGACATAAAAATAAGAGAGTAGTCTTATTTGAGAATGGTCAAAAATTTATTCGCGCCAATTTAAAAACTTACAAAGCTTGTGTCCAGCCTTCTGAGTCAATGTGTTACGATTTCAAAGGTGAGGCGTTATTACAACAGACCTCGAACTAGACTAGAAATAGATTATGTCAACCTTAATCGTTGATAGAAATATTAGAACTTTTCCTTTTATCGCAAAAAAAATCAATGCATTTTAGTCGACTTTACATCAGAGTTCACAAAACATACGAACGTATGTACAGCAAAGTAACGGGATATTTTGAAGCAGAAAGTGTCAATTAAAATTTTATGTTTCCGCGCTGCACTTTTAAAAGCCTTTGTAGGTAATTTTGTTTTAATTTTAATTGGGATACGAACAGTTACTTTTAACAGCTCGCGCTGTTATTCTGTCATTGATTTGTTGAATTATAGATTGAGTAAATGGAAATAATTATATTAGGTATATTATATTATATTCAAGAATGTTATTACTTTTAATGTTTCCACTATAGAAATGTACGTGTGTACCGATTTGTAACTACTGTTTTCAAATTCACGTAACCTTTTATTATACAACTTTTTGCAGGGCTCATAGGGACCAGGGACCATGTCTTTTCGTCAATTCTTACAAAAGCAGTTCTATTGGTTGCTGGTTGATGTGATTTCATTAGTTTTTTAGTTATAAAGTTGCTATACTTAATTTCGTTTCGTTATTAAAATTGAGGCAACATTACAAGCATTTTTTTAATATTCAAATTTATCATTCGACAGACTTGCCATCCGTACCTTTTTTGTTTTAGGTTTATTTTCGCATTTAGCTATAACTGTTTTTTTGTTTCTCTCTCTACTCACTCTTATAATTTTCAGTTGTCAATTTTTCTAAGGTCGAGACGTCTCTATTGCGGACTTGACATTACAAGCGTTAGAAAGCAGTTGACGTAACACCGGTCGCTTTTAGTAATGAATCGGTAAATATATGTAGGTGTCGCTATACTCTTGATCGATTATCACGGGCGTCAGAAGGGATCCAACCACTTAACCACACTCTTAAACTACCGGATCGACAGAGACTCCATAACTGAACTCCACTACCCAGTCATCATGGCGTACCGACTCTTTGACTGCGTCCGTAGTTCACCAGTAGG